>SKCR01029647.1:0-96878 GCA_019454045.1 Zanthoxylum bungeanum | reverse complement strand
GATTATTTATTTAAATTCGATTTAATTAACGTCGCGACGCAAGTTCATATTTCGGAAATATCGAACCCGAACGCGTGAGTGCACGTGGGCCCACTTTCATTTGGAAACGTGTGGGGCCCACATGACACATGTCATTATATCGTATAGTTTATTGATAATGCATTGCATGGTGATAGTGTATAATACACTCAATTGTTATGCAAGGAATTTGAGTGTTTGACACTCTAGCCTTTGCATGGTTTGTGTCATGATTTATTATTATTTAATAAATATTATGGCATAAATATAAATTGATTTTTGGTATCAAAAATCAACAAGAAAAATCTCTCTTCTCTCTCTCACATTGCCGAAACTGCATGCAGTTTTTGGTCTTCATCTTCTTCATTTTGGTTGCCAAAAAGCTTGAAGATAGTGTGGTTGTTAGGAACATCTCCTCCACATGCAAGGCTAGCACACCTCAAGGGATCAAAAGAGGTGATAGGGAAACCATCATAGAGCAAGGAATACTTCACAAAGCTTGGGCTTAGCTTTCCACCTTCTTCTCCTCTTGGCCGAATCAATCAACACTTGGAGCTTCCATTTTGGTTTGATTTTCTTCATCAACAAAGCATTGTAAGTATGATTCCGCCATACTTCAAAGTTAAATATATATTCATTTATTGTATTTCCAACTGCTTAATCTTTCCTTGGGACATATTATAGAACCAACACCCACATCATTATCAACATCAGTTTTACCGGGTATGACACTCTGGGGGCGAGGCCCATATCTTTATCAGAATCAGTCTGGCCGAGTATGGCACTTTGGAATGGCACTCCGAGAATGGAGCAGGGTTCGAGAATGAACAAGCCAAGAATGGAAATCCGAGAATGGAACAAGGTTCGAGAATGAACAGGCCAAGAATGGCAATCCGGGAATGGAACAAGGTTCGAGAATGAACATGCCAAGAATGGCAATCCAAGAATGGAGTAAGGTTCGAGAATGAACTAGCCGAGAATGGCAATCCAAGAATGGAACAAGGTTCGAGAATGAACAGGCCAAGAATGGTAATCCGAGAATGGAACAAGGTTCGAGAATGAACAAGCCGAGAATGGCAATCCAATAATGGAACAAGGTTCGAGAATGAACAAGCTGAGAATGGCAATCCGAGAATGGAACAAGGTTCGAGAATGAACAAACCGAGAATGGCAATCTAAGAATAGAGTAAGGTTTGAGAATGAACAAGCCAAGAATGGTAATCCAAGAATGGAACAAAGTTCGTGAATGAACAATCCGATAATGGTAATCCGAGAATGGAGCAAGGTTCGGGAATGAACAAACCAAGAATGACACTCCGAGAATGGAGTACGGTTCGGGAATGGACCGCCTCACAGTAACGATTCAAGAATGGACCACCTCTTATCAACCCGGTTCGAGAATAGACCACCTCACAACAAAATCAACTCAACTCAGCTCGAGGCAGTAGACGAGCCAGGTAAGTGAAAATGCATTGCATAATTTTGATAGGATTGTTCAAAGTCACACACTGTACAAGTCCCATCAAAGTGGGGGCGACTGTAGGCATTGCATTTTTGCATGTGAAACTCGATGATAAGTCTCAGTTTGAGGCACTACCTTTTTAGTTAAGGATATTGTGGGAAACGGTCGTCGGAAGGGAATCGGTATTTCATTAGATCCTTGTTCATTTGTTTAGTGTCAAGCTCACTTGTTGGACCTCCGTTTAGAGCACCTTTGGCCCAGAAAAAAACCCACAAACCATTTAACCTTTGGCCTAAACCCACTCACCAAACCAACACAACACCTAGCCTACCAAGCCCACACGCCCAAGGCCCTTAAATTACACCCAAATTAAATCAAATATTAATTAAATTAAACATTAACTAAATAAAATATTAATTAATTGATATACCAAATTAAATAAGACATGAAACTTAATTATACCAAATTAAATATTGTAACTTCCTAATCCAAAATATTATATACTAAATTAAAAAGATGTTATGCCTAATTAAAATCAATCCTATCCAATTAAAATATTGTATTCCTAAACCAAGCCAATCAAAGATTCAACCTTCCTAATTCACCAAAATTTGTCCCCCATCAAATCCCTTGCTTTCCTTGTCTAACACCAAATCAAATCCTCTCTTTAATGCCAAAATCTTTTCCTTGTGAGACAAGGAGAAGCCCTAGCCCTCCTCTATATAAACAAAGCCAAACCAAGCCTCTCCCCCCCTCTCAATTCACGCCCAACTCTCTCCAACCTCTCTCTCACGGCAAAAAGCCAACTAAAACAAATAGAAACCCTACTCTCTCCACATACAACACACTCGGCAGCCCCCACAGCCTTCACTCCACCGCTTCAAACTCATCAAACCAGCCTGCCCCTTAACACACCTCAGCCTCTTCTCCATGCACTCACAAACTACACACACGTAAAGCACCTCCCCTCACACAAACTGACCACACGACACCCTCACAAATGAACCCTCATCAATAACCTTCATAGCCTACAAGCCCCACTCATTAGCCCCCACATCCCGAGAGCCATCATACACTTCAGCCGCACAGCAAACCACCCCTCACCTTCAGGCCCTCATCCCTCACAAACGCCAGCTCACTTTCACGCATAGCCCCCCACGTAAGCCCCACACTCAACGCCATAATAACACTCACACCTGCCTACCCCCCTCACCCGTAGCACCCATAATCAAAGCAGCCGCACCATAAGCCCTCCACCCACCAACCTACTAAACTGTCCCACTGAACCATCACGCACACACTGCCCATTAACCAGCCATATTCCAACAGCCTCTGCCTCACGTTGCAATAAACACATACCTTACACGCCACTGCCTCACACTCACTTCACGTGGACCAAACCACATCCCATCCATTGCCGAGAGAACCCTCCACAAAACAGCCCCTAAACTACCCTAAAACAGTCCCCAGAAACCACCCTAAAACAATGAGCAAACAACCCCAAAAAATTACCAAAACGGTCCCCGAAACACCCAAAATAGTAGCCTTAATAGACCTGAAATAGTGAGTAGAAAATACAGAGGAAAAAGCAGCAAAACAGAGGTCAAACAGCAAGAAAAACAGCAAAACAGCGAGCTAAGACGCTAAACCAGTGAAACGGAAAAGTGAGGAGCTTTAACCATTCCGATCTTCGCGAAACGCAAGTCCGAAAGTCGGTAAAAAAGGTTAGACCTGAGGGTATTTTTCACACTCGTTTCAGTTTTATTTTTATTATTTATTGAGTATTGTTCGCATGATTATTATGTTAAAATCCATGTTGTGGCCCTTGAGTAGATAAATATGCATGTATTACGAAATATTGTATGTTGTGGCCTTGGGATAAAATGAAAGATGTGTAAACTCTCGTGGTATATCGGATGGAAACCCGGACATAAATTTCATAGCCGATTCCGAATGGACGGTGGTATGATCTGTACTCAGGATACAACTCCACGTACCGCTTGAGTAAACGACACATTCTTTTGTTTTATGTTGCTTTGATTTATTTAGTATTCGTCATTTAAATTCTGAATGTTATTTGTTTGCGTTTCTGTGTCAATCAATGTGAAATTGCATATTTACCGTCATTTTGATATCGCATGCTAGTATCACTATGATTTATTTGCATTTCTATATTCATAAATGCTTGCCGTTATAATGATGTATTTTTGAAAGCATGCAAACTTGGACATAAGTTCTATACAAATTTAGATGCAAACTTCATCTTCATGTATGTGAATTTAGGATTATTGTACACTTGGAAAAATATGTTGCTTAGGCTTGGTTAGATTATTGCACAAATCATTTTATTACAAGTGGCATAAGCAAGGGACCATTCCGAACCCAACGGTTTGAGGTCTTCCTTTGTGAGGGGCGAGTGCGGCCTTAAATCTTTGTCCCGGTTCACACCGGGTGGCGACTCCAGTATTCTCTGGTTTAGTCCCCATGCGGACTACTCCGTACTCCCAACCGGGCCGCGAGCCCGGAACATCATGCGTCGCCCAGTTTCTGTGTTCCCACAGACATCATGTTGTTTCATGGCAAACAACTGTTCATCTGGAAAAGTTTCTTTGATTGTCAGTTCATTGCTAGCTGTTTCTCCATTCTCGAGCTTCGATTAGTGATCTTCCACTTGGTTTTCTGTCAATTTCTAGTCTCTTATCTCCACGTCAAATTCTTGGAGAAGAATCACCCATCGGATCAATCTAGGTTTGGCATCTTTCTTTGTGATCAGATATTTGATTGCTGAATGATTGTGTAGACCACTACTTTGGGACCCAGCAGATATGAGCAGAATTTATCAAAAGCTAACACAACTGGGGGCAACTCCTTTTCAGTGGTTGTGTAGTTGAGTTGAGCTTCATTTAGAGTTCTGCTGGAACAGTAAATAGTATAGAAAATTTTTGCTTTGTGTTGTCCCAAAATTTCTCCTACAGCAAAGTCACTAGCATCGCACATCACCTCAAATGGAAGGGTCTAGTCTGGTTCTACTATGATGGGAGCAGAGATCAGCTTCTGTTTCAAGATCTCAAAAGCTTCGTGGCATTCTTTGGTGAAGTTGAAAGACACGTCTTTCTCCAAAAGATTGCACAGAGGTTTAGAAATCTTTGAGAAGTCTTTGATAAATCTCCTGTAAAAACCTGCATGTCCGAGGAAACTACGAATCCCTTTGACAGATGTTGGTGGAGGTAGTTTTTCAATTGTCTCAATCTTTGTTTTGTCTACCTCGAATCCCTTTTGTGAAATCTGATGTCCCAGAACAATACCTTCATGCACCATGAAGTGGCATTTCTCCCAGTTGAGTACCATGTTTGTATCTTCACACCTTTGTAACACATTTTCCAGATTTTGCAAGCAATGGTCAAACGAATCTCCAAACACAGAGAAATCATCCATGAAAATCATCCTTGTCGGAGAAGATGGCCATCATACAACGTTGAAATGTGGCAGGAGCATTACATAGTCCAAATGGCATCTTGTGGAAAGAAAAAGTACCATATGGACATGTAAAAGTGGTTTTCTCCTGATCTTCTAGGGGCGATGGCAATCTGATTATACCCCGAGTATCTATCCAAAAAATAATACAACTAATGTCTCGTCAATCTGTCTAACATCTAGTCAAAGAATGGCAGCGGAAAATGATCTTTCCTTGTTGCTTTGTTCAGCTTCCTATAGTCCATACACACTCTCCATCCAGTCACCGTTCTTGTTGGAATCAACTCGTTCTTTTCATTTGTGACTACAATAATTCCTCCTTTCTTTGGCACACACTATATAGGACTCACCCAAGTGCTATCAGAGATGGGGTAAATGATGTCGGCATCCAACCATTTGATAATTTCTTTCTTCACGACCTCATTCTTGATTGGATTTAGTCTTTTTTGATGCTCTACTGTGGGTTTGTACTCGTCATTCATCAGAATTTTATGAATGCAAAATGATGGACTAATGCCTCGAATGTCTGCTATAGTCCAGCCAATGGCTTTCTTGTGTTCTCGTAACACTCTCAGTAACTTTTCTTCATGCTCCAATGTTAGCGACGAAGAAATAATCACAGGTAAATCAGAAGAGTTTCCTAAGAATGCATACTTGAGATGACTCAGAAGTAGCTTTAGCTCAAGGTATGGTGGTTCTTCAATTGAGGACTTGATTCGCTTCTTTTTTAATAATTCCAAACTTTCCACATGTGGTGTCGATTTGAAGCGAAATGGTCTGTAAAGATAGTTGACACATTCCAAAATTTCATCATCTAGCTCGTTGTCAGTCATGTTGGTGATGCAAGCTTCAAGTTTATCCGTGGGAAGTGGCAGTACATCAGTATCTATGTCAAGGATAATGAAATCTGCTGGGAGAATGAGTTTGTCGACTTTGACTAGCACATCTTCAAATACACCTCTAGGAAATGTGAGTGTTCTATCAGGAAGTTGTAGAGAGGCTGAGGTGGGCATTACTTCTCCAATCTTTAGTTTCCTGTAAATCGAAAAAGGCATGAAATTAACACTGGCATTTAAATCACATAAAGTTTTACCGATGTAATGTTCTCCAATGGTGCAGGGGACAGTGAAACTACCATGATCTTTCAACTTTGGGGGAAGTTTCCTCTGAATGATGGCGCTGCATTCTTCTATCAATGTTACTGTCTCTTAATCTCTCAATCTCCACTTTCGTGACAAAATGTATTTCATGAATTTGACATAGTTGGGCATTTGTTCCAATGCTTCTATAAATGGAATGTTGATATGCAGCTTTTTGAAGACCTCCAAGAATCGAGTAAACTGCTTGTCCAGTTTGTTTTTCTGGAGACACTGTGGAAAATGTGGAGGTGTAGTGAATCTTTCTTGATCTTTTTCCTTTGCTTCTTTTTCATCCATCTGTGGATTTGCTTCTTTTGGAACTTCCTCAGTGGATGCCTTGATTCCAATATCTTTGTTGATTTCAGTACCGCTTTTCAAAGTAATGGCTTGACATTGCTACTTTTCTCTATTCCTTGGATTTGGTTCTATGTTGCTAGTGTTAGTGTCCTACACATGCCACAAGATCTCTAAGAATGATTCGTGTGTGAAAAATACCAAAGAAAAATACGGAAAAAACTTACATTGGTTGGTGGAAGTTCAAAACTTTTATGGATGTTGAAGAAGCTCCAAGCCTTTGTAGAGTGTTTCCAACACTCCGGTGAGTTTCCCTATCACCTTCAATTGACTCCTTTAAGTGCTAGCTATGAACAAATTGAAAGAAAAATTTTCTCCTCCAAGGAATATGAGTTCGGCAATGGTGAAAGAATAGGGAGAGAGAGAATTTTGTTTTGTTTTCTAAAAACAATTACCAATTTTCTTTTTTCCAAAAGGTGTGTATGCTTTTCCAAAAGCAAAAGTCAAAGTGTGTTGAGCAAGTTTCCATTAAATGCTCACAACCACTTCCATCAACTAGATTGACTAGTAATGTAAGTTGGTGTTAGGGATATGCCATATTCCCAACTTGTGGATGAGCTATATGTATATGTATTTGTAATATTTTCATTAATTAATAAAATGGCAATCTTTATTATACGTGTCTTACATAAATTATATGAATCATCAAGCACTGTAATAAAGCCCTTGGAGTAATAAAATGATGGATTCCACGCCTTATGAGAAACATTACTCTTATACGTTCCTAGTCATAGTTTTGTGAATAATCTGAGCGTTCAAAAAGCGGAGAGACTAGCATGATGATATGATCCGCCCTTAAGTGGGGTAGCCGATCTCATAGGCTACTAACGGAGATTCGTCCGCTTGGTGTATCACATGGATGCATGAGTTGCTCGTGTCCATCGAATTGACAGCCGAAAGATTTCATATGGAGTGTTTATCCCATGTGTCTATGAGAACTTTCATGTATCGATTGTATGACTAATCCTTAGACTTGAGGTCTTTACAATCTTATGTGTGGATCAAATAACTTTGACATTCTCCTTCCCCGGTTCAAAAGATCCGGTCATAAGGGTATGATTGGGTCATTTGTTAAAACACATGAAGTTTGTAAAGATACAACAGAGAATCGCCACTCTCTCGGATAATATTTTCTTATAAGAGTAATATTCCAGTTCGCAGGTTGATATGTGTGATCAGTGCTTGAGACTGTGGCCGCAGTGGAAGAATCATGTGAGATTCTTGGGTTAGCACGATTCATGACACTATCAACATCATACATTTGACTATATGGGTAGACACTTTCCATACCCTAGGTCAAACGGTGGGGATACAGTGAGGCGATAGACCGTATCATATGTAAATCGCATACAGAATGGGTATATATATCTTTCCTTCTCATTTGGGGGCATTGGCATGTTGCTAGATGTCAACCTTGGTCATTGAAATTGAACGACCATCTAATCGGAGGATAATTTATGTTCGATTAAATTATCACGATTCATTTCATGACAAACTTGAGGGGAACCCAAAAGGTCACATACAACAAAGTCGAAATCAATGGTTAACATTACTCAGTACAAATTTAACAGCATATATGATTGCTGTAGGAATTGTTCATAAATGGTTCAATGTGTTTAATTATTGAACAGATCATTTATGAGGTTCCATAGTGGCTTAGGGATTGGTGAATGATGATAGGGGCACTTTGGAAATTAGAATAAATAAATAAATAAACGTGAATAGTAATGTGAATAATAACGTGAATAGTAACGTGAATAGTAATATGAATAGTAATTTTTTAATTTGTTTTGAATTCCAATTCGGCCCAAACTCTTATTAGGGTTTTATAATCTCATTAAACCACTAAATTAAGATCCAATGGCTAAGATTAAATTAGCATTTATCCCACATCGGATTCTTAATTAATTTTATTGTCTTTGGAGCACCTATATAAACCCAAAGAATTCTTCACAAATTTTTGCACCAAACCTTTCATATCTTGGGTTTATATAAGTGAGCAACTCTAAAGTTTAAGAATAAGCCACTGATTTTGAGGATCCTTAAGTCTAATTGACTAGAGGAACCTCAAGTTAAAATTTTTTAGGTATTTGCCTATGCTAGCTGACCGGCGTAAACACACACGTATAACGTAAGCGCACGTATCGTTCAAGTAGTATAAAAATATCGATCCCACGAGGACTTAATTCCTACTGTTGTTATTAATTATTGAATCTATTTATTTACAAATATCTAATTAAATGGAGAAGAGAATGATTGTTTGATTGGTTGAAAGTGGTTTTACAAAATAAATAAATAAAAAGACAAAAGAAAATACTAAGGAAAATAATAAAAGACACAAAGATCTAGGGTTGTGAATCATTCTAATATCATTTTAAAGATGAAGTGATTATTTTATGTTTGTGTAATAAATCAGTTTACTAACCTGGAACACTAAATTATGCAAAAGCCTCTGTCGATGGTCAGACGCAAATACCCAGTTTAACCCAATTGAACCATATGTCTATGTCAACCAAATTATCTGGATTTATTAAGTTTAAGTTCCAATTATGGCTACCCCCGCCCGACAGGTATATTCCTATCCTGTAAGGAAATCTATTAAAGGGTTATCTATCCTCAAGGAAGATCGTGGGCTATTAAGTCTAAGGCTGAAACATAAAATCCCTATGTCTAGTTCATTTTAGATTTACCACATCAATCTTATTGGTGATCAGACAACAAGAAGCATTAAGCTTAAGACTTAATAAGCAAACCTTTAAATTACCCAAACTATAAAATAACCCCTTATAAACCGGTGATATTAGAATTCATCACAACCCCAGATAACTAACACATGACTAAGGCTAGTAACAACTTAAAAGTAAAAGACATAAGTAAAATACTGAAAAGTAAAAGACATAAAGTAAAACTGAAAAGTAAAATAAAATAAAATGCTAAGGTAAAAGGAATTACTTTTACTACTACTAATTTAGATATCTCCCATAAAATAATATATAATCTTGTGATTCTTTTTCCAACCAGCCATATAGGCGGTAACCTGATTAAGTCAAATTAAGTCCAACCAGCCATAAAGGCGGAACCAAAATTAAATTACCAACCGACCAATCTGGCGGTATCCTTTATTAGTCAGGTTTAAAACAGATTAAAATGAATTACCAACCGACCAATCTGGCGGTATCCTTTTTAAGTCAATATTTTAAATAGTGAATATATTATTTTTAAGGAGATTAATCTAAATAGTAACAGTAAAATAATTACCTTTCACCATAGCTAGAGAAGTTACCTCCTCATGGTAAATAGTAAAACTGTAAAAAGTAAAAAGTAAAAATTAAATTACTATTATCACAAAACGTAATTAAAATTATTTACAAAACTAAAAATTAAAAAACTAAAAACTAAAAAACTAAAAACTAAAGAATCTAGAGAGAGAAACTCTCTCTTTACAGAGAATAGAAGAGAGAGAGTGGTACAACAATCATTCTGAAACCTCGAGCTCAATTTATAGGCCTCGGTAGGCTTCCAGCGTCGCGACGCCAGGGCCCTCAGCGTCGCTACGCCAGCTTTTGTCAACGTGGCACGCTCTGGTTCACCGGTTTGGAGATTCTGGATAAGCTGATAAGGTGACACGTGGCGCGGTGGTTGGGCTTCAATTATTGTGACACGTGGCGGCTTCTGATTGGCTGATGAGATTCTTATCTGCCACGTGTCAGATAAGGATTAGATACTCAATTATCGATGCTGACGTGGCGATGAAGTGGCGATGACGTGGTGACGACATGGCGACACGTGGGAAAGAGACTGTCGGCACCGTAGGATTGCGACACGTGTCACTTCCTGATTGGCTGATGATGATGTGGCACGACACATGGTAATTTTGACTTGTTGACTTGCTGACGTGTCTGATGACATGGAGACACGTAGGATGACACGTGGCACACATGGCGATTATGAATGTCGGCACCGTAGGATGCTGACACGTGGAACGGCGCATGTAAGCAGATCGGCTGTGATGGTGACACGTGGCACGTCGCACGTTAGTAAAGCCAAACTTTTCTCAGATTCTGATTTGTGGACCCGGCGCACGTTAGCACTGTTCGGCGCATTTTAGACGTCGCGACGCGGAATGTCTTGGCGTCGCGACGCGCTAAAGACCAAAATATAACACACAAACTAAAAACAAGGTACTGATCAACTAATTCCCTCCCCTAAACATAAATGAGACATTGTCCCCAATGTCTTAAACAGTAAAAGGAGAGTTAAGAAGGTCGTACCTGGTTAGCTGAAATCTACAGGAAATTAAAGGTTAAGATCCAGATTAATTTGACGCCTCTTACCACGATCGTCCTCGGACCAATTTATCTTTGAAATGATAGGGTCAACTTGTGGTTCATAGGCTATGAGTTGGTCTATTAGATCTGGAGCAGTTCTGGCACTGAAGAGGAGTTCTTTCATAGGTTTTGACACGAACCCATTTCTTCTAGCATCATCAAGAAACACATAAAGAAAATCATAAAATCCATCAACGTTAAATAGTCCAATTGGTTTCTGGTGTATGTTCAGGTTCGCCCAAGATAGTACTATAAAAATTTCCTCCAATGTACCCAAGACACCTGGCAAAGCGATAAAAGCATCAGCACGATTAATCATTTCTACCAGTCGTTCAGACATACCTGGCACGATCAGTTCCTCTCTGTTTGATGATCCAATAAGATTTGCCTCTGCCAAGGGTTTTGGGATGATTCCCAAAACATGACTGCCTCCTTCCTGTACAGCCTTTGAAACGATCCCATAAGTCCAAGATTTCCTCCGCCATATATTAAGTGCATATTCCTTGCAGCTAAGACTCGACCCAATTCATGTAATGCTTCTACGTATTGTGGCTTAGTTCCAACACTAGTACCGCAAAACACACAGATGTTTTCAACTCGTCTTCTTGAAGTGGCTTCCATTTTTTATGTATTTCTTTTTCAAATTAGGATGCCTTCAAAAGTGCAATGACGGGCTGAATTTATAGTACCTGAAGAAGGGTGAGTAATAATAGCACTAATATCTTCCAAAGGACGATTGTTAGCTAAACAACAAAAGAAATCGTGAAAGGTCAAAAAGTATGGATCCTGTCTACGAAAATAAAGATAATTACAACTGAAAAGCGAATCAAAGCAATAATTAAGGCAACAGAATTGTGTACGCAATACGCCACTCGCTTAGTATAAATTCATTAGGATGTGTCTCAAGATTCCATTCCTTACTCAGCAATCGCTAATGAATTGTTTCTCTTCTTTGATTGCCAAACACAATTCATTCTATCTTAAAATGCTTTGTTTGTTCATTTCCCTACAAAAATAACACACAAAATTAAAAAGTTCACACAAAATATGAAAACAAATTACAACAAATTGCATGGGTTGCCTCCCTGCTAGCGCTAAATTTTTCGTCTTCAGCCAGACGTGACTGAAATCCATATGTCAAGGAGGTTTCAATGTCGTTTTGGATGTCCGATTAAAGACAATCCCGTGAGCGTTGCTTTTGAAGGGTCTCTTCCAACGGTAAAGTGGCAAAAAGAGTTTTGTCTCATTCATTGCTCGTGCCACCTTTTTACTCCTTGTTGTTCCAGTGATTCCTGCAAAGAAAGAAAGAAAATTAGGAGGTCTCGTATGATGCTTGACTTGGAATGGAAATTCCATTCTATCAAGCTTCTGGTTGATATATTTGATTTGTACTCCCCAAAACAGCGATGTTTCTCCTGAATGCTCTGGATCTTTATTAAGGTCAGACATTTGCTCCTCCATTTGCTCTTCTTCTTGTTCCACCTTTTCTTCACAGATGTATTGTAAAATTTTTGTATTCAGCTCTTCATCTGTCATCTGTGAAATACATGTTAGGTTTTATCTAGGTCCCAAGATCATACAAGCAATGAAATCATGTGTGAATACATCAACGGAGGTAGCGGAATACTCACATCGATCGGTTGAAAGACGCGACAAGCAACAAAACTTGAAAATCCCCACTGTTTTGGGCGTGAACTGCAGTGAAGAAGCTCACTGTTTTGGGCGTGAAGATGGTCCTTCGTCAAGCTCCAAGCTTCGTCGAACGGATCCCGCCTCATGGGTGAACCTCCCTAACACCTTCGCAAGTCTCGTAAGTGTGCTAGCACTTGCGTTTTTGCAACAAAAACACACTCATGCTTCCTTGAAGCTCACGGCAGTGAGCTGTGAAGAAGAGGAGAAAACAGCCCCTTGGGCGTGTGATGATGGAGAGAAAAGGAAGGAAGTGTTATGGTTGAGTTGTTAATTGATTTACACAAATGCTTTTATATATTTTTCCAAAAAATACTAAGCATTTTACCATTTAAAATATCAAATAAAATCAAATGGAAATGGCCTCTCAATCCACCAACACTATTCCAACAACACCCATCACTATTCAATATCACTTTATCAAAGTGACTTGATGTGTGTCTATCAATCAATCAATCACATCAATCAATCACATCACTCAAAGTGACATTTGATTTGACGCTTGATGTGACGAATGATTTGACGCTTGATGTGACTTGCGTTGCCGCACTCGAATTCGAAATACGAATGCGCTCGCAATCACACTCGGGCTCGGTTTCGCTAATTCCTAATTAGCGAGTTTTCCGTTGCGTCGTATTAAATGATTACGCCTAGCGAATTCACTATTCACGTCGCTAACGAATTAATTCTAAATTAATTCGTTCGCCCGAATTAAAAATAATTTAATTCCGCGTCGAAATCTAATTTCGTTAATATATCGAATATATTAATTTACCGATTAATTCCAATTAATCATTCTCTCTCTTAGACGATATTTTATCCCAGATAAAATATCTCCGTAATTAATCCTAGATTAATTTTCTCTCTCTTCTATATAATCCCAGATTATTAATGAGTGCGAGTTATGCGTCATCGGTGCATTATCGGGAAGCGACCCATGAGATCCCCGGATAATTTGGCAGTAAATACGGGTCGTCGAGTATCCGAATCACGTACGTACCAAGTACTACGTTCTACCGATTTACGAGACAAGATCGGCTTCTAGCAAAGCACGAAGTCTACCCAATTCTCCGGTCATATTCATCTAAGAATATTTAAGATCTATATCAAGCGTAGTATACCAAGTATCGTGTATATCGGCCCAGTATCGGATAGTCACGTGCTAGGGCTGGGGCTGGATAAGTGTCTTCCCCGTCCGAAGCACATGTCGGATGTCTGGTAACTAGTCTCTATAATCGGATATACATGACCTTGTCATAATATCCCGATGGCCGGCCAGCACTTAAGAGCACTAATACCGTATCCTGCGTGACATCATATCCACTATGACTGGAGTGATACTTCCGTCTTGACATCACACCTAATACTCTACGATTCTCAATATACCCAGCCTTGGCGTACACAGAACCGGTTAGAGTCCTAGACGACCTCAACTAAAGTATATTGATTGTCGTAAGCATTAGCGGTGCAAGTCTCAGGTTAAGACCATACACACCTACCCTGATGTCGGACTCCCATAGACACATAGTCATAATACCAATGGGATTCCGAGGGGACTATCCAGAGCGAAGCTGTTTCCCGTACCATCGGTGAAACACAACCTCCTATCGCACTTGCATAAGTATCCAATACTTATATATATGAGAACTATGCCGTTGTGCCCTCACAACGCGCACAAGTGTAATACTAGCCTATTCCGCATTATCGATGTCCAGTCTCGATAATACTACGACTAGGGATATTTAATGATTAATCCTTCGTGGACTGATACTGTCTCATATCATCTCAATCCAGGAACTAATCATATGGACCTCTCTTCATTTATATATCTAAGGTGATCTAATCACAAATGATGAGAGTGCAATTTCCTTGTCACATAGTTAATTTGTACAACAACACTATGATCTGTACAAATAGTGACGCTATGGGTCATATTATCCAACAATACATGCTTCAAAATGTCAACCTGAGGATGAAACGACATGTAGGATTTTAGGTCTTCATCCTTGATATGACTGGATTGGATGGTTCAGGAAGATCTTCTTCACCACATCATGGAAAACATGTTCCAAGATCTTCATTTTGAGGATTGAAAGTTTGATCCTCCGTTGTTGGTTTGCAGTTGGTACAAATAGATCAGCTTCATCCTCGTCAGAATCTGAATAATAAAAGTCAAATTGAGACTTTGCCGGTTCGGGCTCCTGAACTGATACCTTTGGTTGTTGATCTTGCTCAACCTCCTCCTCTGTTGGCGTGTCATTGTGGAATGACTGGTACTCGAAGGCTTCATCAGTGTCATCCAAAACTGGTTCTTGAGGTATGTAGTTCTGGTTTTCTGTGAATTGTCTCATTTGATCTGTTATCCTCTGAATGGATTCTGATTGTCTCTGAATACTTTCGAGTTGATTCTGGAATGTTTCAAGCATTGTATCCATCTTTTCTTCTCGTTCTTGAACACATCTTTGAGCATGTCAATCATCTGATCTTTTCTGATTGTTGATGAAGATCATTGTAGGTGGGTGGTGGATAAGATGGAAATGTGATGGTTATTCGTACCATGAAGGATTTTGATAGCTCTGCCACCCTGGATGGTA
The DNA here is from genome assembly GCA_019454045.1 of Zanthoxylum bungeanum. NCBI lineage: Eukaryota > Viridiplantae > Streptophyta > Magnoliopsida > Sapindales > Rutaceae > Zanthoxylum > Zanthoxylum bungeanum. Next base: position 81,820 of record SKCR01029647.1, on the reverse strand, counting down.
GTTGTATTCACAATAATCTCTAGGGTGGTTACCATTACAGATGTCACATCTCCCCATTGCGTTCTGTTGAGCAAATGTGGTATTGCTTGGTTCTGGCATCCAGTGATAATCATTGGGCTAGACAACAGGCCTCAGAAAACCGGACTGTTGCTCCCAGATGTGGGGTCTATCTTCTTGTAAGGTTCGTAATCTCTCAATCTCCCAGTAGTGTTCCATTTTTCAACCACCTGAAAAAGAAAGAAATAAAAATTACAGATAAAAATAAAGAAAATTAGATACAAGTAAATTAGATAGCTTCAAAATTAACAACTCAAGAAATATAAGTCCCCGGCAGCGGCGCCAAAAACTTGACCGGCGTAAACACACACGTATAACGCAAGCGCATGTATCGTTCAAGTAGTATAAAAATATCGATCCCACGAGGATTTAATTCCTACTGTTGTTATTAATTATTGAATCTATTTATTTACAAATATCTAATTAAATGGAGAAGAGAATGATTGTTTGATCGTTGAAAGTGGTTTTACAAAATAAATAAATAAAAAGACAAAAGAAAATACTAAGGAAAATAATAAAAGACACAAAGATCTAGGGTTGTGAATCATTCTAATATCATTTAAAGATGAAGTGATTATTTTATGTTTGTGTAATAAATTAGTTTACTAACCTGGAACACTAAATTATGCAAAAGCCTCTGTCGATGGTCAGACGCAAATACCCAGTCTAACCCAATTGAACCATATGTCTATGTCAACCAAATTATCTGGATTTATTAAGTTTAAGTTCCAATTATGGCTACCCCCGCCCGACAGGTATATTCCTATCATGTAAGGAAATCTATTAAAGGGTTATATATCCTCAAGGAAGATCGTGGGCTATTAAGTCTAAGGCTGAAACCTAAAATCCCTATGTCTAGTTCATTTTAGATTTACCACATCAATCTTATTGGTGATCAGACAACAAGAAGCATTAAGCTTTAAACCTTTAAATTACCCAAACTATAAAATAACCCCTTATAAACCGGTGATATTAGAATTCATCACAACCCCAGATAACTAACACATGACTAGGGCTAGTAACAACTTAAAAGTAAAAGACATAAAGTAAAACTACTGAAAAGTAAAAGACATAAAGTAAAACTGAAAAGTAAAATAAAATAAAATGCTAAGGTAAATGGAATTACTTTTACTACTACTAATTTAGATATCTCCCATAAAATAAATATAAACTTGTGATTCTTTTTCCAACCAGCCATATAGGCGGTAACCTGATTAAGTCAAATTAAGTCCAACCAGCCATAAAGGCGGAACCAAAATTAAATTACCAACCGACCAATCTGGCGGTATCCTTTATTAGTCAGGTTTAAACCAGATTAAAATGAATTACCAACCGACCAATCTGGCGGTATCCTTTTTAAATCAATATTTTAAATAGTGAATATATTATATTTAAGGGATATTAATCTAAATAGTAACAGTAAAAGAATTACCTTTCACCCTAGCTGGAGAAGTTACCTCCTCATGGTAAATAGTAAAAACTGTAAAAAGTAAAAAGTAAAAATTAAATTACTATTATCACAAAACGTAATTAAAATTATTTACAAAACTAAAAATTAAAAAACTAAAAAACTAAAAAAAACTAAAAACTAAAGAATCTAGAGAGAAAAACTCTCTCTTTACAGAGAATAGAAGAGAGAGAGTGGTACATTCAATTCTGAAATCTCGAGCTCAATTTATAGGCCTCGGTAGGCTTCCAGCGTCGCGACGCCAGGGCCCTCAGCATCGCTACGCCAGCTTTTGTCGATGTGGCACGCTCTGGTTCGCCGGTTTCGAGATTCTGGATAAGCTGATAAGGTGACACGTGGCGCGGTGGTTGGGCTTCAATTATTGTGACACATGGCGGCTTCTGATTGGCTGATGAGATTCTTATCCTCCACGTGTCAGATAAGGATTAGATACTCAATTATTGATGCTGACGTGGCGGTGATGTGGCGACGATGTGGCGACACGTGGGAAAGAGACTGTCGGCACCGTAGGATTGCGACACATGTCACTTCCTGATTGGCTGATGATGATGTGGCACGACACGTGGCAATTTTGACTTGTTGACTTGCTGACGTGTCTGATGACATGGAGACACGTAGGATGACACGTGGCACATGTGGTGATGATGACTGTCGGCACCGTAGGATGCTGACACGTGGCACGACACATGTTAGCAGATCGGCTGTGATGGTGACATGTGGCACGGCACACGTTAGTAAAGTCAAACTTTTCTCAGATGCTGATTTGTGATGGTGACGTCGCGACGCGGAATGTCTTGGCATCGCGTCGCGCTAAAGACCAAAATATCCCTGTTGACGCATTTTTGTTCGTTTTTGCCCCAAATTGCCTCCAATGCTTTCCAAACTTTATTTATCTGCAAAATAACACAAAATACATCAAAACGTTCACAAAACTCGAGAAACTATATGAAATATTAGGTCAAATGAGTGGGAATAAGTGATATAAATATCACTCATCACTAGCACCAATGGCAAAATACCTGTGCACTCAAGGCGTAGTCTTGCCGTTGAGTTTTGGCTTTGGTGTGTGCACCTTTGGAGGCCACACACTTGGGTGGTTCTTTGGAACATGGAAGAGCTTGTTGAGTTCGAGAAAAGCTTGTAGATTGGAGGGAGGACTGGAGGAGTCTTCGGTTCAAGTAAGTCTTTTTCTTTCTTTATTTTAATTAGAGTTCTTATGATAGTTAGTATGTTTAGGTTTATGTTCTTTGCATGTTTTATTAGTTTTTATGCTTAGAATATATAGTAATATGCCTAGGATTTTAGAATAATAAAAACAAATGGGTCTTGGGCAAAGGGATAGCGGCATCATAATTTGATTTATTTAATTTTCCGCTGCGCACTCGCGGCCGCTTCCCAATAGTGGTATCAGAGCGCCGTTTTTGTTTTGATTAGTTCTCTCTCATTTGAACTCGAAATTGGGTGTGTAAAAGCTTGTTGTAAAGCTAACACCCTGAAGTTAATTTTAGGCATAAGTTTTGCATGATTTGGTTAAGATTGGAATTTTGAAATTGCATTTAAAGTTCACGCATATGTAAAAAAATGTGAATAGTAAATTTATTTTAATAAAATAAAATGCAATATCATAATTAAATATTAATCAAAGTTATTTAATGCCTAAAATAATTCCAACATATTAAAACTCATATGCTTGATGATTCTATGTATGATTAGAATTGGCATGATTATTTTAGGGTGCAAGCATCTAGAGACTTTCTAAGGAAATAGAGAGTGTATTGCTTATCCCTTAGCTAAGTAATTATTCCGTGATGAACTTAGAGATTTATTACCTTTAAGGCTAATAAATATAAATCACTTGTTTATAATAAAAGACATTATAAAAGATACAAGTGGGGTGGGACCAAGGCGTTAATAAAACTTTCCAAACTAAAGTTAATTTAACCAAAGGTATTACTAGAATTAGATAATGATTTGGTGTCTTCCTTCACTCACTATCTTTTTATAGCCAAAAGGAAAAGCTGTGAAGACATCTAGATAATCATTTACTCAAAGCTTACCTTAAAGCATATTTAAAGTGTTGGACTAATTTGGAGGATCTATTGTTTATTCATGTCACCAAGGTAATAAGAGCCTAAGAGGTAAGGGTATTTAAGAGAGTTCGCTCCACCCTCCCTCTGGGGAATTTTCAATGGAGGAATCCATTTGACAGTTATTCACTTAAATATGCTAAAATCCTCAATAATAATTTAAGTCTAAAATTTGCCTCCCATTGTAAAGTATAGACCCAAAGGGCTTAAACCGTATTGGCAGGACTAGGCTTTACCAGACTGACCAATACCAATTTGTCCATAAATCGTACTATTGACAATGGTTTGACTTTTCTGAGTCATAAGATGCAGCGACCCTTAGGAATGGTTTTATAACTTAGTGGCAAAGATTGGATTTCCACGAGGACTAGCATAAGCCATGGCATGTTTGATTGCCCAACCCAATGATCAAGGAATTGTGATTTATATCATAAATTGGTTGGGAACCTACCTAATTATCGTATTTTATAACGACCGGCCCTAGTCGGAGTTATGAAATGATGATAATGGGATCCTTACCCACAAGAAATCCATCATATTGGTGTTGATGTGATTTTCTTAAAATTTTAAAACAATTGAGTGGGAGCAACTTCATAATATTAAAAGCCCATGTTATTATGAAACATTAATGAAAACATATTCCTAATTTTAACATTCTCTCTTAATAGGTGGGTTAAAATATTTAACAAACATTCAAATGGCAAACAGAGTATCACTTCGTTCCATCCTTGATGATCATAAGCTTAAAGGGGACAACTACAATGACTGGTTTAGAAACCTTAAAATTGTCTTACGACAAGAAAAGATTTTCTATGTTCTTGAATACTGGTTGTAGATCGGAAGGCATTGTGTCTATTGGTACTATATGAGTCTTCAAGGAAGACATACATGGATGGCAACATATAAACGTACAAATTTAGGCTTGTAGCGAAAAGGTATCGTTATCAACATTATGTCGATTACGACGAAACCTTTTATTTGTTACCATGGTTAAAATCCATTTGGATAATGCTTGCTAATGCTGCATGTTTCATTTATGAAATATGGAAGCTGAACGTCAAAATCGATTTCCTTAAACGGAAACCTTTTGGAGGATGTTTACAACATCCTGACGGTTTTGTCGCACCAAAACAAGCAAACAAGGTTTGCAAGTTAATTCGATCTATGTATGGTGATGAGTGGTAAATGTATCACTATTTCCCACTCATTTAACTTAATATTTTGTATAGTTTCTTGAGTTTTGTGAATATTTTGATGTGTTTTGTGTTATTTTGTAGATAAATAAAGTTTTAGGACATTCTGGAGGTGATTTGGAGCAAAACTGTGAAAATTGGCAAAAAGGGCATTTTGGTAATTTTCACGTCGCGACGCCTAACGTGCGCCGAGAGCTGCTAACGTGCGTCGGGTCCACAAGTCAGAGTTTGAGAAGTTTGACTTTGCTAACGTGCATCGTGCCACGTGTCATCATCACAAGCGATCTGCTAACGAGCGCCGCATGCCACGTGTCAAAAATTCAACGAGCCGACATCAGCCAGCCGCCTTGCCACGTGTCACCTTATCTCTCCAGCCGCCCTGCCACGTGTCAGATAAGATGTGAAGCAACGAATCAGAGACTGCCACGTCAGCGCGTCGCGCCGCGCAAGGCTTGCGCGGCTCGACGCGCACCTCTTACTCGGGACTATAAATTCGGCTCGAATTTTCAGTTTCAAATGTACCTTTTTCTTGAAATCCTCTGATGTAATTTCAGTTTTGTAATTAGTTTTAATTACGTTCTGAAATAGTAATAGTAATTCTATTTTTTTGAATAGTAATTTATTTTTACTTTTACCGTTTTACTATGAGGAGGTAACTTTTCCCTGCTAAGGTAAAAAGGTAATTCTTTTACTATTGCTATTTAGATTTATCTCCCTTAAATATAATATATAAACTATCTAAAACCTGACTAAATGAGGATACCGGCATACTGGTCGGATGGTTATTCAATTTAATCTGGTTAAACCTGACTTAATGAGGATACCGCCATACTGGTCGGTTGGTAATTAAATTTTATTTCCGCCTTTATGGCTTGTTTATTTTTTTCCGCCTTTATGGCTGGTTTATTAACAAATATTACCGCCTTAATGGCTGGTTGAACTTAATATGACTTAATCAAGTTACCGCCTATATGGCTGGTTGGTAAAATTATCACAAGTACATATATTATATTATGGGAGATATCTAAATAGTAAATAGTAGAAGTTAATTCCTTTTACCTTAGCATTTTATTTATTTTTCTGCATTTACTTTTTTATGTCTTTTTTTTACTTGTCCTAATTATGTGTTGTAACTAAAGTTAGTTTTCTAGGGTTGTGATAAAATCTAATATCACTGGTTTATAAGAGGTTATTTTATAGTTTGAGTAATTTAAATGTTTACTTATTAAGTCTTAAGCTTAATGCTTCTTATTGTTTGATCACCAATAAGATTGATATGGTAAATCTAAAATGAACTAGACATAGGGATTTTAGGTTTCAGCCTTAGACTTAATAGCCCACGATCTTCCTTGAGGATAGATAACCCTTTAATAGATTTCTTTACAGGATAGACATATACCTGTCGGGCAGGGGTAGCCATAATTGGAACTTAAACTAAATGAATCCATATAATTTGGTTGACATAGACATATGGTTCAATTGGGTTAAACTGGGTATTTGCGTCTGACCATCGACAGAGGCTTTTGCATAATTTCGTGTTCCAGGTTAGTAAACTGATTTATTACACAAACATAAAATAATCACTTCATCTTTTAAAAGATATTAGAATGATTCACAACCCTAGATCTTTGTGTCTTTTGTTATTTTCCTTAGTATTTTCTTTTGTCTTTTTATTTATTTAGCAAATCTACAATCAACCAAATCAATCAAGCAATAATTCCATTCTCCCTCAATAAGATATTTGTAAATAAATAGTATCAATAATTAATAACAATAGTAGGAATTAAGTCCTCGTGGGATCGATATATTTATAATACTTGAACGATACGTACGCTTACGTTATACGTTTGTGTTTACGCCGGTCAAGTTTTTGGCGCCGTTGTCGGGGACTTATTTTTCTTGAGTTGTTAATTTTGAAGCTATCTAATTTACTTGTATCTAATTTTCTTCATTTTTATCTGTAATTTTTATTTCTTTATTTTTTTTCAGGTGATTAAAAAAATGGAACATTATTGGGAAATTGAAAGATTACGAGCCTTACAAGAAGATACACCCCACATCTGGGAGCAACAGTCTGGTTTTCTGAGGCCTGTTGTCCAGCCCAATGACTATCATTGGATGCCAGAACCAAGCAATTCTACATTTGCTCAACAGAACGAAATAGGGAGATGTGTAATATGTGATGGTAACCACCCGAGCGATCAATGTATTTACCTTTCAGAGTTGCAGAATTATTGGAATCATTCAAGGTACGAAGAATCATCACATTTTCCATCTTATCCACCATCCATCTACGATCTTCATCAAGAACTAGATCCATCAGAGAAAGATCAGTTGAATGACATGCTCAAAGATTGGCTCGAGAAACGGGAAGCTCAATTTGATGCATAAATTTAGAGTCAAGCGGCGTCTATACAGAGGATGACAGATCAAGTTAGACAATTAATAGATAACCTGAATCACATATCTCACAGAGAAAATTCGAATAATACTGAAGAAGCCTTCGAATATCCTGAGATTCATCATGACATCATAACAGAGGACGAGGCTGAGCAGTATCAAGAATCTGAGGTATCAGTTCAGGTGTCTGAACCAACAAAGTCTCAATTTGATTTTTATTATTCTGAATCTGACGATGATGAAAAAGCTGAGCTATTTTTACCAACTGCACCAACAACGGAGGATCAAACGTTCAACCCTCAAAATGAAGATCTTGGAGACTGTTTTGCACTGATGTTTGAAGAAGATCTACCTGAGCCAGTCAGATCAGAGGATGAAGACCGAAAATCTGACATTTCTTTTCATCCTCAGGTTGACATTTTGCAGCATGCATTTCACAGATGACAGATGAAGAGCTGAATGCAGAAATTTTCAAATACATCTGTGAAGAAAAGGTGGAACAAGAAACAGAGCAAATGGAGGAGCAATTGTCAGACAAAATTGAAGATCCAGTGAATTCAGGTGAAATATCGCTGTATCGGGGAGTACAAATCAAAGACATCACCCAGAAGCTTGACAGAATGGAACTTCCATTCCAAGTCAAGCACCATACAAGACCTCCTGATTTTCTTTCTTTCTTTTCAGGAACCACTGGAGCAACAAAGGTTAAAAAGGTGGCACAAGTACTTAATGAGACAAAATTCTTTTTGCCACTTACCGTTGGAAGAGACCATTCAAAGCAACGCTCATGGGATTGTCTTTAATCAGACATCCAAAACGACGTTGAACCTCATTGACAGATAGATTTCAGTCACGTCTGGCTGAAGATGAAAATTTAGCGCTAGCAGGGAGGGCAACCCATGGAATTTTTGTAATTTATGTTTTCATATTTTGTGTATACATGTTGTAGAGTTTTTAATTTGTGTGTTATTTTTGTAGGGAAAAGCACAAACGAAGCATTTTTAGAACAGAAGGAATGGTGTTTGGCAATCACAAATATGAAAACCAATTCATTAGCGATGGCTGAGTAAAGAATGAAATCTTGAGACGCATCCTAATGGATTTATATACCAAACGAATGGCGTATTGCGTTCACAATTATGTTGCCTTAATTATTGCTTTGATTTGCTTTTCTGTTGTAATTATCTTTATTTTCATAGATAGGATCCAGACTTTTTGACCTTTCATGATTTATTTTGTTGTTTTGCAAACAAACGTCCTCTGGAAGATACTAGTGCTATTATTACTCACCCTTTTCAGGTACTATAAATTCAGCCTGTCATTGCACTTTTGAAGGCATCCAAAGTTGAGAAAGAAATACATATAAAAATGGAAGCCACTTCGAGAAGACGAGTTGAAAACATCTGTGTGTTTTGCGGTAGTAGTGTTGGTACTAAGCCACAATACGTAGAGGCAGCACAGGAATTGGGTCGAGTCTTAGCTGCAAGGAATATGCATTTAATATATGGCTGAGGTAATCTTAGACTTATGGGGATCGTTTCAAAGGCTGTACAGGAAGGAGGCAGTCACGTTTTGGCAATCATCCCAAAACCCTTGGCAGAGGTAAATCTTATTGAACCATCAAACGGAGAGGAACTGATCGTGCCAGGAATGTCTGAGCGATTGGTAGAAATGATTAACCGTGCTGATGCTTTTATCGCTTTGCCAGGTGGTTTGGGTACATTGGAGGAAATTTTTATAGTGCTATCTTGGGCGAACCTAAACATACACCAGAAACCGCTTGGACTGTACAACGTTGATGGATTTTATTATTTTCTTTGTGTGTTTCTTGATGATGCCCGAAGAAATGGGTTCGTGTCAAAACATTTAAAAGAACTACTCTTTACTGCCAGAACTGCTCCAGATCTAATAGACCAACTCTTAGCCTATGAACCACAAGTTGACCCTATCCTTTCAAAGATAAATTGGTCAGAGGACGATCGTGGTAAGAGGCGTAGGATTAATCTGGATCTTAACCTTTAATTTCCTGTAGATTTTCAGCTAACCATGTACGACCTTCTTAACTCTTCTTCTACTGTTTAAGACATTAGGGACAATGTCTCATTTAGGTTTGGGGGAGGGAATTAGTTGATCAATACTTTGTTTTTAGTTTGTGTTTTGTTTTATTTTTAGTCCAAAGTTTTACGAAAAATACAAAAAAATTGAAAAATGTTCAAAAATTTCAAAAATATTTTGCATTTTTTTGTGTTTTTATTTTGACTAAAAAGGTGAAATTGGTAAGAGATAGCTGAGTAAGGAGTTTCCACTCCTGAGACGTATCTCAAACCATTTTTGAAACAAGTTAAATTTTGTTTATTTCCTTTTGAATTATTTAATTTGTGAATTCTCCATAAAACAGACTAAAATGGATCTTCATATGCTCAGTTGACAAGTATTATCAACATACATAGAAACATATGGACATGAGCTAAAATTGAAAAGTTTGTAATATTCAGTGCTCTAGTTTAATTGGAGGAAACATCTCAAAAAAGCAATGGAGTAAAAAAAAAAATCTGAGATCCGAGTTATTAAGTCTTTAAGGGTGTTTTAACACCTAGTGCCTTTAACTTTTCCCTGCTAAGGTAAAAAAGGTAATTCTTTTACTATTGCTATTTAGATTTATCTCCCTTAAATATAATATATAAACTATCTAAAACCTGACTAAATGAGGATACCGCCATACTGGTCGGTTGGTTATTCAATTTAATCTGGTTAAATCTGACTTAATGAGGATACTGCCATGCTGGTCGGTTGGTAATTAAATTTTCTTTCCGCCTTTAAGGCTTGTTTATTTTTTTCCGCCTTTATGGCTGGTTTATTAACAAATATTACCGCCTTAATGGCTGGCTGAACTTAATTTGACTTAATCAAGTTACCGCCTATATGACTGGTTGGTAAAATTATCACAAGTACATATATTATATTATGGGAGATATCTAAATAGTAAATAGTAGAAGTTAATTCCTTTTACCTTAGCATTTTATTTATTTTTCTGCATTTACTTTTTTATGTCTTTTTTTACTTGTCCTAATTATGTGTTGTAACTAAAGCTAGTTTTCTAGGGTTGTGATAAAATCTAATATCACTGGTTTATAAGAGGTTATTTTATAGTTGAGTAATTTAAATGTTTACTTATTAAGTCTTAAGCTTAATGCTTCTTATTGTTTGATCACCAATAAGATTGATATGGTAAATCTAAAATGAACTAGACATAGGGATTTTAGGTTTCAGCCTTAGACTTAATAGCGCACGATCTTCCTTGAGGATAGATAACCCTTTAATAGATTTCCTTACAGGATAGACATATACCTGTCGGGCGGGGGTAGCCATAATTGGAACTTAAACTTAATGAATCCAGATAATTTGTTTGACATAGACATATGGTTCAATTGGGTTAAACTGGGTATTTGCGTCTGACCATCGACAGAGGCTTTTTACTAATTTCGTGTTCCAGGTTAGTAAACTGATTTATTACACAAACATAAGATAATAACTTCATCTTTAAAAGATATTGAATGATTCACAACTCTAGATCTTTGTGTCTTTTGTTATTTTCCTTAGTATTTTCTTTTGTCTTTTTATTTATTTATTTAGCAAATCTACAATCAACCAAATCAATCAAGCAATAATTCCCTTCTCCCTCAATTAGATATTTGTAAATAAATAGTATCAACAATTAATAACAATAGTAGGAATTAAGTCTTCGTGGGATCGATATTTTTATACTACTTGAACGATATGTACGCTTGCGTTATACGAGTGTGTTTACGCCAGTCATATGGATTGAAGCAAGCATTGCGTTCTTGGAGTTATCGTTTTGATGTAATCATAATGGTGTATGATTTAATTCAAAACGAAAATGATTCTTGTGTATATAAGGAGGTTAGTTGGAGTGCACTGACAATGATTGTCCTATATAATGATGACATATTATTTCTTGGAAATGATATTCCCATAATACAATCGGTGAAAGCTTGGCTTTCATGAAAATTCTCCGTAGAATTCTTGGGAGAGACAACATTTATTCTCGGAATAAATATCTACTGGGATAGATCTAAAAGTTGTTGGCACTCTCCGAGAACTCGTACATTGAAATAAATATACGCGACCTGGTGTCTCATATGCTTTGAGCATATAGAGTCACAATCAGGCCAATCCAAGTGATAGTCACTAGATTCAGGTTAAGAACATCCTTACGTATCTTAGATGATCTAAGGATGCTTTCTTAAACTATGGAGAAAGAGAACTTGAAGTGACTGGGTTCACTGTTGCATGTTTCCTAAACCGATAAAAATGACTATAAGTCATAATAGTAGTACTATATAGTTTGAATAATGGAACAGTGAGCTAGAAATCTTCCAAGCAAGATATTGTTGCCAAATAAACAACAAAAGCGGAATATTGCTGCAGCCGAGGCAGCAATAGAAGCAATTTGGATCTTAATAATCCTAATTGGATTAGGAGTAGTTCTGTTAGAAGCTGAGCTAGGCTACAACACAGGCTAAGGAATTAATGGTCTCATCAACGATCCAGATATATACTTCAATATTCATCTGATTCGTTCGGATCATACATCTTGGCGATGTGATGATTGGATAAATCGCATCAGATGATAACACCGCAACCCGCTGACGAAAGCCTTTCCTCAGCAAAAGTTTGAGCAACCGTACATAGTTCAAGTGTAGGGACACTTGAGATTGGCTATAGGCCAAGTGGGTGACTGTTGGACAATTATGACCCATACATCACTATTTGTACAGAACATGGTGTTATTGTACAAATTAACTATGTGACAAAGGAAATTCCTTTTATCATTTATAATTAGATTACCAAGATATATAAATGATGAAAGGTCCTTATGATTAGTTCCGAATTGAGATGATATGAGACAGTATCAATCCACTAAGGTTTAATCATTAAATAATCCCTAGTCGTAGTATTATCGAGATTGGACATCGATAATGCGGTATAGACTAGTATTACACTTGTGCGCGTTGTGGGAGCATAACAGCATAGTTCTCATATATTTAAGTATTGGATACATATGCAAGTGTAATAGGAGGTTGTGTTTACCGATGGTACAGAAACAGCTTCGCTCTGGATAGACCCCTCGGAATCCCATTGGTAGTATGACTGTGTGTCTATGGGAGTCCGAATCAGGGTAGGTGTATTTGGTCTTAACCTGAGACTTGCACTGCTAATACTTGCGACAATCAATATACTTTGGTTTTGGTTGTCCAGGGCTTTAACCGATTTCACGTCTGCCTTTTCTGGGTATATTGAGAATCGTAGTGTATTGGGTGTGATGTCAAGATGGAAGTATCACTCCAGTCATAGTGGAGATGATGGTCACGTAAGATACGAAACTAGTACTCTTATGTACGGCAGTCATCGGGATAATATGACAAGGTCATGATTATCCGATTATAGAGACTAGTTACCAGAGATCCGATATGTGCTTCGTACGGGGTAGACACAATTCCAGCCCCAGGCCTAGCACGTGACATCCGATACTAGATCGCTATACGCTATACTACGTATACTACGCCTGATATAGATTACATTTCCTTTAAGAATATTTCTGGAGAATTGGGTAGGCACGATGCTTTGCTAGAAGCCAACCATGTCTTGTAAATCGGTAAAAAGTAGTACTAGGTACGTACGTGTTCGGATAGTCCGACGACCGGATTTACTGCCAACATATCAGGGGATATCATGGGTCGCTTCCCGAAGATTCACAGATGACGTATGACTCACACATAATTAATCTGGGATTAATTAATTGAGAGAGAAAATTAATCTAGGATTAATACAGAGATATTTTATATGGGATAAAATATTAATTAAAGAGAGAACGATTAATTTGGAATTAATCGATAAAATAATATATTCTATATTATACGAAATTAGATTTCGACGTTGAATTAAAATTAGATTTTAATTCGGGCGAACGAGTTAATTTAGAATTAATTCGCTATTGACGTGAATAGTAATTTTGCTAGGCATAATTATTTAATTAAATTTGATTTAATTACGTCGCAACGGAAAATTCGTTAATTCGGAATTAGCGAACCCGAGCCCAGGAGTGTTTGCGGGCCCACTCGCATTTCGAATTTAAGTGCCCCCAAGTCACATCAAGCGTCAAATCACTAGTCAATCAAGTGATGGAAGTCACATCACTTTGAGTGAAGTGATGCTTGTCATCATTGATTGATGTGAATAGTTGATGGTGGTTGTTGAATGCATTTAATGCCATTTTTCCCTCACTTTTGCTTTTTGTTTTTTGGAAAAACAAATACAAAATGTGTAGAGATTTTGGTATATATTTTAATTAGGTTTTAGAAACCAAAATACAACAACACAACTCACTCCTCTCTTCTCTCTCCCATATTCGGCCTTGTGGGCCATTTTCCTTTCTTTCAATTTCTCTCAATGCCGAGAGCATAAAGAAGCTTTAGGAAGAATTTTTGGCAAATTTTTCCAAGTGCTAGCACATTAAAGAGTCATCCAAAGGTGATAGGGAAACAAACCCTTGAGCATGGAATCTCATCTTAAAGCTTGGAGCTTGAAGAACACAAATGGAGCACAAAAGAGGAGAAAGCTGATAGCTTCATCAATGGAGCAAGAAATTTTTGTTGTTCCTCGCATCGCAAAAGCCGATCAAAGTGAGTATTCCGCAACTTAACTTTGATGTATTTATACTTTTCATTGCTTAAATTGATCTTGGGACTATAGTAGAAACCCAACAATATCTTTCCTTCTCATTTGGGGGCCTTGGCATGTTGCTAGATGTCAACCTTGGTCATTGAAATGGAACGACCATCTGATCGGAGGATAATTTATGTTCGATTAAATTATCACGATTCATTTCATGTCCAACATGAGGGGAACCCAAAAGGTCATACACAACAAAGTCGAAATCAATGGTTAACAGTGCACATTACAAATTTAACAACATATATGATTCATGTAGGAATTGTTCATAAATTTTTCAATGTGTTTAATTATTGAACTGATCATTTATGAGGTTCCATAGTGGCTTAGGGATTGGTGATTGATGATAGGGACACTTTGGGAATTGGAATAAATAAATAAATAAATGTGAATAGTAATATGAATAGTAACGTGAACATTAATATGAATAGTAATTTTTTTTTTTTGAATTCCAATTCGGCCCAAACTCTTATTAGGGTTTTATAATCTCATTAAACCACTAAATTAAGATCCAATGGTTAAGATTAAATTAGCATTTATCTCACATCAGATTCTTAATTAATTTTGTTGTCTTTGGAGCACCTATATAAACCCAAAGAATTCTTCATAAATTTTTGCACCAAACCTTTCATATCTTAGGTTGATATAAGTGAGCAACTCTAAAGTTTAAGAGTAAGCCACTGATTTAGAGGAACCTCGAGTTAAAATTTTTGAGGTATTTGCCTAGGCTAACACCAAGGGCAAAATACCCGTGCATTCAAGGCGTAGTCTTGCCGTTGAGTTTTGGCTTTGGTGTGTGCACCTTTGGAGGCCACACACTTGGGTGGCTCTTTGGAACATGGAAGAGCTTGCTGAGTTTGAGAAAAGCTAGTAGATTGGAGGGAGGACCGGATGAGTCTTCGGTTCAAGTATGTCTTTTTCTATCTTTATTTTAATTAGAGTTCTTATGATAGTTAGAATGTTTAGGTTTATATTCTTTGCATGTTTTATGAGTTTTTATGCTTAGAATATATTGTAACATGCCTAGGCTTGTAGAATAATCAAAACAAATGTGTCTTGGGCAAAGGGATAGCAGCATCATAATTTGATTTATTTAATTTTCTGCTGCGCACTCGCGGTCGTTTCCCAACAGTTGGTGGGTCCCACACTTAAATTCAAAATTCAAGTTGGGTGAGACTAGACACTTCAGGCTCGGGTTCATTTAATCCGATTAAACAAATTTTTCGTTGCGACGTAATTAAATTAAATTTAATTAAATAATAATGCCTCGCAAAATTATTACGAAAGTCACTCGTAAATTAATTCCAAATTAATCTGTTCGCACAAATTAAAATCCAATTTTAATTCCGCATTGAAATCCAATTTCAATTAATATATCTAATATATTATTTTAGCCCAATTAATTAAATAGTAAAATCTAATTTCACTATTAAATTCATTTTACCGATTAATTCAAATTAATCGCGTTCTCTCCTCTCGACGAATTTAATCCCAGATAAATTCTGGACGCAATTAATCCCAGATTAATTCTTTCTCTGATAGTTAATCCCAGATTAATTTTCTCTCTCATAATTAATCCTAGATTAATTCTGTTCGAGTCAAATGTCATCGGTGAATCTTTGGGAAGCGATCCAAGAGATCCATGGATATGTTGGCAGTAAATCCGATTGTCAGACTATCCGAACACGTGCGTACCTGGTACCACGTTCTTACGGATTTACAAGACATGGTGGGCTTCTAGCAAAGCATCGTGCCTACCCAATTCTCCAGAAATATTCAATGAAGAATATACAATCTTTATCAGGCGTAGTATACAGTGTATTGTGTATTACGATCCAGTATCGGATGTCACATGCTAGGCCTGGCGCTGGAATTTTTTCTGCCCCGTACGAAGCATATATCGGATCACTAGCAACTAGTCTCTGTAATCGGACAATCATGACCTAGTGATACTATCTGATAGCTGTAGCATTTAAGAGTACCAATTCTGTATCCCTGCGTGATCATCATCTTCATATGACTGAAGTGATACTTCCATCTTGACATCACACCCAACACACTACGATTCTAAAAATACCCAGAAGAGGCATACACAGAACCTGTTCAAGCCCCGGATGACCAAAACCAAAGTATACTGATTGTCGCAAGTATTGGCAATGCAAGTCTTAGGTTAACACCAAATACACCTACCCTGATTCGGATTCCCATAGACACATAGTCATACTACCAATGGGATTCCGAGGGGTCTATCCAGAGTAAAGTTGTTCCTGATCCAACGGCTAACAAAACCTCATATCACACTTGCATAAGTATCTTATACTTAAATATATGAGAATTATGTTGTTAAGCTTCCATAACGCGCACAAGTGCAATACTAGCCTATTCGCATTATCGATGTCCAGTCTCGATAATACTACAACTAGAGATATTTAATGATTAAATCTTTCGTGGATTAATACTGTCTCATATCTTATTAATCTGGTACTAATCATATGGACTCTTATCATTTATATATCCAAGTAATTCAATTACAAATGATAAAAGAGAAATTTCCTTTGTCACATAGTTAATTTGTACAAAGAACACCATGTCTTTTACAAATAGTGATGCTATGGGTCATAATTGTCCAACAATCTCCCACTTGGCCTATAGCCAATCACTCAAGTGTCCAGCATCTGAAATATATACGGGTCGCTCATTTTTATGTTGAGATATTCCTTTCGCCAGCGGATATGCAAGGTTATCATCTGTAATAATCTTTTGATCTTCACCATGATGTATGATCTCACGGATCAGATGAAACCGTTGAAGTACATACTTGGAGCATTGATGAGACCGTAATTCCTTAGCCTGCACTTTAGCCCAGCTCAGCTGTTAACAGAACTACTCCTAATCCAATTAGGAATTTTATAGATCCAAAATGCTTCTTTTGCTGCCTCAGCCGCAGTAATATATTTTTCTTTTGTTATTGAATCGGCAATAATATCTTGCTTGGAAGATCTCCAGCTCACTGTTCTGTTGTTCAAACAAAATATCTACCCTTATTGCGACTTACAATCGCATTTATCGGTTTGGAAACTTACAAGGGAGAATCCAGTCACCTCAAGTTCTCCTTCTCCATGGATTAAGAAAGCATCATTAGTTCATCTTAGATACTCAAAGATGTTCTTTACATCAATCCAATGACCATCACCTGGATCGACCTGATTGTGACTCCACATGCTCAAAGCATATGAGACACCAGGTCGCGTACATGTTTGTCAATGTACCAGTTCTCGGAGAGTGCCAACAACTTTTAGATCTATCCTAGTAGATCCTTATTCCTAGAATAAATGTTGCCTCTCCCAAGAATTTCATGGAGAATTTTAATGAAAGCCAAGCTTTCACCGATTTTAGTATGGGAATGTCATTGCTAAGAAGCAATACATCATTAACGTATAGAACAATCAATGTCAGTGCGCTCCCACTAAACTTCTTATATACACAAGAATCATCTTCGTTTTGAATGAAACCATATACCATTATGATCTCATCAAAACGTTGGTTCCAAGAACGCAATGCTTGCTTCAATCCATAAATGGATCGATTTAACTTGCAAACCTTGTTTGCATGTTTTGGAACGAAAAAATCAGGATGTTATAAAACATCCTCCAAAAGGTTTCCGTTAAGGAAAGCGGTTTTGATGTCCTCTGCTATATTTCATAAACGAAATATGCAGTAATAGCAAGCATTATCCGAATGGAGTTTATCATGGCAACAGGTAAAAGGTTTCGTCGTAATCGACACTATATTGATGACGATACCCTTTTGCTATAAGCCTAGCTTTATACGTTTGTATGTTGCCATATTTCATGTATGTCTTCACCATAAAGACTCATTTGCTACCAATAGCACAAGCCTTCTGGTACATCAACCAGTGTCCAAACTTGGTTGTATACATGGAATCCATTTCAGACTTCATGGCACCATTGCCATATAGCGGAGTCGATACCTTGTATCGCTACCTCATACGTAGCGGCTCATTATCCTTATAAATTAATATATCTTATGAGGTGAGATCAGAAACCCATACCTCTAAGGTTGTTTTCAAACTACTCTCTCCAACCTACGCGGTTCTTGTGTATTAGAAGATTGTGGAACAGTCTCATCCTTGATGAACTGTTCGTGTTCCATAAGGAATTTGGTGCCAGGAACAGTATCACTCCGATTTTTATTGAGTTCTACATTCCCACTTACCACTGCATTTAGGATTCCTCTTAGGAAAACCGCATGGAGAGCAACAAATATTTGTTCTCTTGTGAGTTATATAGGAATATTCACTGGTTTCCCTAGGATAACCAATTACAAATAGGCACTTATCCGATTTGGGTTCTAGTTTGGTACCATCCAAACGTTTAACATGCCCAGCATTCCCAAATCTTCAGGAATGAGAAACCAGTTTCTTTCCTGTCATATTTCATATGGAGTCTGTCCAACAGACTTTGACGGAACCTTATTCAAAATAAGTATTGCACTGTTCAATCGTATCCCTAGAAGGAAATTGGTAGCTCAGACGACTCATCATTAACCTTACCATGTCCAACAAAGTTCGATTTTTCCGTTCGGACACACCACTCAATTAAGGTGTTCTGGGAGGAGTCCACTGTGAAAGAATACCATACTTCTTTCAAGTAATCGAGAAACTCATTGTAAGTATTCTTCACACCACGGTCCAACCGTAATGTTTTAATACTTTTGTCAGTCTGTTTTTCTACTTCGTGTCGAAACTCTTTGAATTTATCAAAATTTCTGATTTGTGTTTCATAAGAAACACATAACCATAACGAGATGCAACATTCGTAAAGTTACGAAGTAATTATAACCACCGCTAACCTAGCTAGACATGGGCCTATATACGTCACCATGACGAGGGCTAACAGCTCGGTGGCACGTACACCCTTTACCGCTAAAAGGCGTTTTAGGCACTTTGCCTAATAAACAAGATTCGTAGACTTCATTTGAATTATGATCAAATCCATCCAAGTATCCACTCTTCGAAAGTATAGATATATGAGTCTTGTTAATGTGTCCCAGACAACAATGCCACAAATAAGTCTCGTCTGATTTATTCAGTTTGACCTTTTGTTTGTCATATTATATGTTTGATATTAATTTATATTCAAAATATAAATACTGTTATTCACATCTAATGTGTATATCTCAATATCATCTTTATAAACAAAATACCCAGTGTTCTGGAACATAAAGGTATACCCATAACAGGTTAAACTAGATATAGAGATAATGTTTCTAGTCAAACTAGGTACATCATAACACTTTCCTAATTTAAGTACATGCCCAAATGGCAGTTCCAAAACTTAGGTTCCCACAGCCAAAACAGTGACTCTCATCCCGTTTCTGACTCGCAGGTCGATCTTATCTGAAGCCAGTCTCCTGCTAATCAACAGATCTCGCACATCAGTACATATGTATGTACCACATCCAGTACCTAAATCCAATTTTAAAACTAGTAGTGGACATATTTATAATAAATATACCTGAAGTAGAGCCTTGCTCGCCTTCACTTCCTTCATGTCTGCTTTGTCCATACGGTAGTCACGCTTCCAGTGACCCTATTTTCCACAATGTAGGCAGACGTCTTGGGATATGTCATTTGTCTTCCCAGAAGACTATGATGATTTTGCCTTTGCCCTTTTTCTTCATACCCCCAGAAGCCTGCGGCCAAGCCTCGGCTTTTGGGATGTCGGAGTAAGATGCGCCTAGCGCTTCTTGCCCTTTTGGAAGCTCTAGCTCTGCCTCCATGAGCATAGCCATTAACTCTCCAAGAGTTTTCTCTTAGTTCATGATGAACCCGCCCCAGCATTCGGACAGAGACTATAAGATCAAATCTATGGAAGTCTTAGCCTCGAAGGTTATGCCCAGCTTAACCTTGCTGTTCGATGTCAGCAATCATCTGCGATATCTAGTGCTCGACAGATGTACCATCTGACATACGCGAGCGAAAGAGCTTCCTTTTGCAATTCGTTCTTCTGAGATCTAAGGTTATATATGTGAAGATCCTTCAATTTCAACATCATACTATAAAGATCCAATCATTTGTTCTGACGATGAAATTGAGGTGTCATTGCAGTAAGCATGATGGATTGAGCACTAAAGTTATCATCACGATGAGTCTTCCAAAGCTCATGCTCTACTATTTGCTCAACTTCGGGCTCAGACCTGAGAGGTTTCTCTATCCAATAGAGTAACTTCTCAACTCCCAGGACTATCCTAAGATTCATTTCCCAATCTGGAAAATTTACGACGTTAAAGACATTTTCACCTAGGATTATGTCCTTTACGCTAATCTTTCCAGCCATTTCGATTGCAATAGTCCAACTATTCAATCAATGATTTTGGGTACACCTCAAATGCAATGGTTACTATAGTTCGACTATATAACCAACTACAAGTGGAGTATTGTCATGTACAGTCTAACTGTTCAAAGAAAGCAATATTCAATATTAGTCCAACTAATATATTTATAACAACGATAAATTAAAATAAAAGAGCGCGTATTGGCAAGTATCTAAACGAAATTGCAAATTTAATACTAGTCTCCCACTATTTTTCGGCGAGCCTCTAACCCTCTGTGGAGTACTTGGGAAACCTAGTTTCCTAGTGGGCTAGGATCCCGTTAAATAACACACAACCTTGACTTTGGCCAACAAGTTGTATGAAACTTAACTAGGTAGATCTCTAAGATCAACTAGATCTCATCCAATTCCTAGATCCAGTAGGTGGACCTCCAAGTCCAAAACATATATCCAATATATTTCCTAACCTATTTCCTCTAATTCAACTAAGCCTTGGCTTTGGCTCAACAAGCTTAATGATTCCAGTTAAGCGGGACCCATTGACAGTGGGAAAGCTTCGTAATCGACGTCGATGAACTAGAAGTGACCTTGACTTTGGCCAACAAGTCACAACCGCCCAAGACATGCGATATAGAACAAAGCTTTCGTGGTTCAAACGCATCCGCGATGGACATTGGTCTTGACTTTGGCCAACAAACCAATGCCAATCTTGGATCTTGAGAGAGAACCACTCAATGGAAGGAAAAACGCTTAATAATTGATTAGGGTTTTTCGCGTAATTGTCAACCAATTTATTAGCTTTGATTAGGTCTCATCATACACCCTTAAGCATGCATTCTAAAAGCATAATAAGGCACGAAATAAATTAATAATGATATGTGAATAGATATATAACAAATATATTCCTAGAACAAATCTCTCCATTTCCTCTCTCCCGCTAGCACAAACTTCTACCCAATTACATAATACATTAAAGAAACCTCATTTGCATTGAGAGGAATTGGTGAGAAGAGAAATACAAAGAGAATATAGATAATAGGCTGAACACGCAGGTCCAATTTAATAAATTCTAAATTTATTACAACAATTTCCAAAATTGCCCTCACCCATCTAATATCCATCTGATATACATTATTCATACAATATATCCAAGTATTCACACAAAGCATGTTATTCAATCAATCTAATCCAATTAATTAATCTTTGAATTAATGACCATCCAATGTTCATACAACGATTTGATTTGCAAGAGTCCAACTCGTTTAAGAATAAGTACTCAAAGTACGTATTCTTGAATTATATCGAACTACAATTTTAAATCCAATTTAAATTGTATCCAATACTAATTTTAATTCCAAATTAAATAATTACACTTTTAATAGTGCCTTTTAGACTTGGATTCCAAATCCAATCTTAATGGGTCTCAAATGCCCAATTTGTATCCAATACTATTCAATTAAAGTCTAATGGGCTTTTAATTAATTCTTTAGGCATGGGCTTTGGCCATTATAGATCAAACCCAAGATGCCAAGGCTCAATTAGGAATCACCCTATGTCAAAAATCAATTTAGGCCCAATTAAATCATTAAAGGCCCAAAAGTCATATTTGGACTTTATGGAAATGGTTTTGGGCCCAATTAGATCCAACCCAATTGTCCAAAACCAAACTTGGCCCAACCAAGCCCATTAAGCCCAAATACAACAAAATTAGCCCAATCCAATTTTAAAGACTAATTTTAATTAATATAACATTCCAAATATCACATTAATTATAATTAAAGTGTAATTGTCATAATTAATTAATTAAAATATATTTCCAAAACATCAATTAAACTAATTAATCATGCTTTAATTAACCAACTCATGTCCAACACAAATTGAAGCAAAATCAATCTATTACACATGCTAAAGCTCACGGCAGTTTGGGGAAATGATAACCAATTTTGATTTCAATAAAAATTAAATCAAAAATCAATATACATTTCATGCTTTAAACTTATCCAATAGCCTAAAATCAAAAAATCACCATGAACATAATAAAGGGTTATATTCGGCCATGGCTAGGAAATTAGGGAAAATTTTATCCAACTCATTTTCTCAATTCCTAAGATGCATAAATCCAATTCATCATCATCCAACCACATCCAAAAAAACAATTTTGAAAAAATCATACTCCAAGCATAAAATCCCCAAATTAAAGTCATGAACCCTAGATTTTCAAATCAAACTTAGGATGGCTCTAGATACCATTGTTAGTGTCCTACACATGCCACAAGATCTCTAAGAATGATTTATGTGTGAAAATTACCAAAGAAAGTTGCGGAAAAAACGTACATTGGTTGGTGGAAGTTCAAAACTTTTATGGATGTTGAAGAAGCTCCAAGCCTTTGTAAAGTGTTTCCAACACTTGGGTGAGTTTCCCTATCACCTTAAATTGACTCCTTTAAGTGCTAGCTATGAACAAATTGAAAGAAAAAGTTTCTCCTCCATGGAAGATGAGTTCGGCAATGGTGAAAGTGTTGGACAGTTATGACCCATAGCGTCACTATTTGTACAGATCATGGTGTTGTTGTACAAATTAACTATGTGACAAAGGAGATTGCTCTCTTATCATTTGTGATTAGATCACCAAGATGTATAAATGATAGGAGGTCCTTATGATTTGTTCTTGGATTAAGATGATATGAGACAGTATCAGTCCACGAAGGATAAATAATTAAATATCCCTAGTCAGAGTATTATTGAGATTGGACATCGATAATGCGTAAAAGACTAGTATTACACTTGTGCGCGTTGTGAGGGCATAACGGCATAGTTCTCATATATTTGGGTATAAGATACTCATGCAAGTGTAATAGGAGGTTGTATTTTACCGATGGTACGGGAAACAGCTTCGCTCTGGATAGACCCCCTCGGAATTCCATTGGTAGTATAACTATGTGTCTATGGAAGTCTGAAATCAGGGTAGGTGTATTTGGTCTTAACCTAAGACTTGCACCGCTAATACTTGCGACAATCAATATACTTTGGTTTTTTTCGTCCTGGGCTTTAACAGGTTCTGTGTACGCCTCTGCTGGGTAAATTGAGAATCGTAGTGTGTTTGGTGTGATGTCAAGACGGAAGTATCACTCCAGTCATATGGAGATGATGATCGCGCAGGGATACAGAACTGGTTCTCTAAAGGGTTGCGACCATCGGGATAATATGACATGGTCATGATTATATGATAATAAAGAGACTAGTTACTCGTGATCCGATATATGCTTCGTACGGGGCAGACACTGTACCAGCCCCAGGCCTTGCATGTGAACATCCGATACTGGATCGAAATACGGAATACTACATATATTACGCCTGATATAGATCAATATATTCATGTAAGGATATTTCTGGAGAATTGGGTAGGCATGGCGATTTGCTAGAAGCCAATCTTGTCTTGTAAATCGGTAAAAGCGTAGTACTAGGTACTTACATGTTCGGATAGTCCGACGACCGAATTTACTGCCAACATATCCGGGGATCTCATGGGTCGCTGCCCAAAGATTCACCGATGACGTATGACTCGCACTTTAATTAAATTGGGATTAATTAGATGAGAGAGAAAATTATTCTGGGATTAATTACGGAGATATTTTATCTGGGATAAAACATCATTTAATGAGAGAGAACGATTAGTTTGGAATTAATCGATTAAATAATATATTCGATATATTAAACGAAATTGGATTTCGACGCGGAATTAAAATTAGATTTTAATTCGGGCGAATGAGTTAATTTAGAATTAATTCGTTAGCGACGTGAATAATGATTTCGCTAGGCATAATCATTTAATTACGTCGCAACGGAAAATTTGTTAATTTGGAATTAGCGAACCCGAGCCCGAGAGTGTTTGCGAGCGTATTCGCATTTCGAATTCGAGTGCAGCACGTAAGTCACATCAATCGTCAAATCGCTAGTCGCATCTAGCGTCACATCATTCATCAATCAAGTGATAGATGTCTTTCACTTTGACTGATTGACACCAGTCACTATTCATTGATTGATGAGAAGTGATGTGAGTGGTTGGAGCCTTAATGGCTTGACTTTTGGTAAATCAAATTAATTGATTTTTGGAAAATCAATTTTTTTTTTTGTATTTGATACACAAATCCTTACCAACCAAATATAACTCTCTCTCTTTCTTTCTTTTCTACTCTCTCACGCCCATTTGGGCATTTCTTCTTCTGTTTTTTCTGGACAAAAAGCTGTGAGTGAAGGAGAAGCTAATGGTGATTTTGTGGCAAAATTACCAAGTGCTAGCACACCAAAGGGTACATACAAAGGTGATAGGGAACTAACTTCATGAGCATGGAATTTCATCACAAGCTTGGAGCTTGCAATGGAGGACCAAAGCCGAAAATGGAAGAGCCCATTTCAGCCACTGCCCTGACTTGGAGGAGGCAGAAAATTGATTTTTGTTCGTCGTCGCAACGCTAAACCGATCATTGTGAGTATTACGCACTTCCTTTGATGTATTCACACTTAGTTTTTATGCTTATTATTCGATCCTTGGGACCGTAGAACTCCAACAATGGTATCAGAGCGGAGTAAAAGCATGAAATTTGACTTAGGGTTTAAAATTGGGTAAATTGATTTTCAGCATGATTTGGTTAAATTGTTTGATTGAATATGTTTAAATGATGTTTAATTGAGTTTGATTGGATCAATTTCATGAAAATTGATTTGGAACACTTTTTCCCCAAATATTTTGGTTTGGCCGAATTGATGATGAACCCTAATGTCTTGGATTTTTGATTTTTGATTCATTGGTTGAGTTGGAATCAATTGGGAATGTTGATTTAATGTTAAATTGGATTCAATTGGATTGGATTTGAAATTGGACATAAAATCCCCTCCAAAATCGAGACATATATAGCATGTATATGGGTTTGATTTTTGATAAAATGTGTTGGACATGTTTTGTTGTTAATAAGCATGATTAATTAGGCTAATTGATGTTTTAGAAATATTGATTTGGGTGATTAATTATGTTATACACTTTAGGTAATTTAATTGAGAAATTTGGAATTTTTGGAATTAAATTATTTGGGCTTAAATTGGATTTGGGCTTGTAATGTTGTAAATGGGCTTATTGGGCTTGGTTATATCAATTTAGGTTTAGGGTAAAATTGGTTTGATCCAATTGGCCCAAAACCATTTCCATAAAGTCCAAATGCGACTAATGGACCTTAATTATTTAATTGGGCCTAAATTGATTTCTAGGCTTATGGGGTTACTCCTTGATTGGGCTTGGTTATTGGGTTTGACCCAAGTTGACCAAAAGTCCACGCCTTAAAGAAATTAATTAAAAGCCCATTGGACTTTAATTAAATTAATGTTGGACGTTAATCGGGCTTTGAGACCCATAATGATTAAATTTGGAATTTAAGTCGTAAAAGGTTCGTTAATAAAGTGTAATATTTAATTTGGAATTAAAGTGTGAATTAGTATTAAATACATATTAAATTGGATTTAATTTTGTAGTTTAATTTAATTCAAGAATTCGTACTTTGAGTACTTATTCGCAAAACGAGTTGGACTCGCGCAAAATCAAATCGTTGTTTGAACATTGGATGGTCACTAATATCAGATTAATTAATTGGATTAGATTGATTGATAAAATGCTTATGTGAATACATGGTTGCGATGCATGAATAATGTATATCGGATGGATATTAGATGGGTGGGGAAATTTTAGAAATTGTTGTAATAAATTTAGAATTTATTAATTGGACCTGCGTGTCCAGCCTATTACCTTCATACTCTATGTATTTCTCCTCTCACCTATTCCCCTCAATGTAAATGAGGTTTCTTTAGAAGTGTAGTGTAACGGGTAGAAGTAAATACTTGTGCTAGCGGGAGAGATGAAATGGAGAGATTTGATCTAGGATCAATGTGTTAAGTATCCATCTGCATATCATTATTATTTATTTATACTCGTTTTATTATGTGTTTAGAATGCATGTTTAAGGGTGTATGATGATGAGACCTTAACAAATATAATAAATTGGTTGCCAATTTGCACGCGATAAAAACCCTCGCTAAATATTAATCATTTTTCCTTCTATTGAGTGATTCTTACTCAAGATCTAAGACTGGTATTAGTTTGTTGGCCAAAGTCAAGGCCTTTGTCCGTCGAGGATGTGTTTGGATCACGAAGGCTTTCTTACATATCAGTGTTGTAGGCATTGCATTTTTGCATGTGAAACCCGATGAGGAGTTTTATTTGGAGACAACTACCTTTTAAGTTACGGAAACCGCGAGAAACGGACATCGGAAGGGAAGAGTCAAGAATTGACTCATTGACGGATTAAGTTCACTAGTTTGGCTTCAAGTAACTCGTTTGTTTTCTGTTTTAAAATTTTATGCTCGGCCCAAGACACCTAAACCCGGCCCACACACACCTAGTCCACATGAACTTAGCCTACACACCCACCTAGTCCACACAAACTTAGCCCAAACACTTAACTAAATCAACATGCACCTAGCCAAGCCCACTCCCACCCACCAAAGCCCACACGCCCAAAGCCTTAATATACACCCCAAATTAAATAAATATTAATTAAATTAAAACATTAATTAAATAAGATAATAATTAAGTTAATTAAATAATTAAATAAAACATATACCAAACATAAAATAAAAAATTACCAACTTAAACTAAAATCATGCCTAATTTAAATAATTCATATACTAAAATTAAAATAAGATATGCCTAATTAAAATCAATCCTAACCAATCAAAGCTAATCAAATATTTGACTTCCTAATCTAATAAGACATCTACCAATTTAAAATAGTTGACTTCCTAATTCAATAAGATATCCACCAATTTAGATTAGTTGACTTCCTAATTTAAAATATTTTGTCCCCCCTCAATCTTGTATATACCATTCCCATCTCTCCTAATTTGGAAACAAAATCTCTACCTTGTGAGACAAGGGCAAACCCTACCTCTCTTCTATATAAACATGCACTAACCTAGCCACCCCTCCTCTTCACTCTCTCTCATTCACGCCCAAGACATCAAGACATCCCTCCTCTCACACGCAAATTACAAGACACCAACTAGAAACCTTTCTCTTCATCTCACTCTCTCTTGGCCGAGAACCATACATCCACCATCCCCCCTCCTTAGCCGATTTACAACACCCCTTATCACCACCATCACAGCCCCTAATCACCACCAAAATAACCTCATAAACAGCAGCAACATCCACGTGAAAAACAACCAGAACAGCAACCACATCCACGTGAAACAGCAACCAGAACAGCAGCCCCTTTCACGCACAAACAGCAGCCCTTTTTGTGCAGTTCCAGCCCTTCAAATAGCCCCCAAAATACCCCAAACCAGTGAGTAAAAGTTGCACATTTAACCCTTAAAAAATCACAAAAAAATCTACATAAATAGCCCCCTAAAACACGCACAAACAGTCCACCAAAACAGAATAATAAGACCTGAAACAGTGAGCAGAAAACACGTCAAAAACAGCAGTAAAACGACGCCAAAACAGTGGGGAAAATAGTGGAACAGCGAGCCAAAACGTGAAGCTAGTGAACCGGAAAAGTAAGGAGCTTTCATCCCTTCCGATCTCCGCGAAACGCAAGTCCGAGGACAACTAAAAAGGTTAGACCTGAGGGTATTTTTCACACTTATTTCTATTTAATTTCTGGTCATTTACTTTGATTATATTTTCTGTATTTGTGGCATTTGTTGTGTATATGATGTTTGTTGTGGATTTTGGATGAATGGAAGTGTCGTCTCTTGTGGTATATAGGATGGAAACCCATACGTAAATTCCGTAGCCGAATCCGAATGGACGGTAGTGCGGTCTGTACTTGGGCAACAATTCCACGTACCACTTGAGCAAACGGCACTTGTTGATTTTGTGTTATCTTGTTCATTTGATTATTTGCCGTTTAATTTTTCTGTCTTTTAATTTCCGCATATCATTCATTTATGTCATATGTAATATGTGCGCATGGGCTTAGCAAGTGTGATAAAAGGTCCCCTTAAAGGGGTTGAAATCCTTTACCCGAGGCTTCGCCGCGCCGGATGATGTATACTTGATTGGACGAGAGATGTGTTCAATCGGGTATACGAAATCCGATATTCTTTATTTATTTGTTTTATTTTTTTTTATGCATTATGTAATATGTGCGCATGGGCTTAGCAAGTGTGATGAAAGGTCCCCTTAAAGGGGTTAAAATCCTTTACCCGAGGCTTCGCCGCGCCGGATGATGTATACTTGATTGGACGAGAGATGTATTCAATCGAGTATACGAAATCCGATATTCTTTATTTATTTGTTTTATTTTTTTTTTATGCATTGTGTAATATGTGCGCATGGGCTTAACTAGGGTGGTTTCAAGGTCCTCCATTCGAGGGAAAACGCCATAAGGCTACCTTTGCCATAATGTTTTGTCGCGCTGTTTATTACACTGTTTATCGCTGTTTTACAAAAATCCTTTCTTTATGCTT
The DNA here is from genome assembly GCA_019454045.1 of Zanthoxylum bungeanum. Taxonomy (NCBI): domain Eukaryota; kingdom Viridiplantae; phylum Streptophyta; class Magnoliopsida; order Sapindales; family Rutaceae; genus Zanthoxylum; species Zanthoxylum bungeanum. Next base: position 52,986 of record SKCR01029647.1, on the reverse strand, counting down.
CTTTATTTATTGCATTTGATTATGTAATATGTGCGCATGGGCTTAACTAGGGTGGTTTTAAGGTCCTCCATTCGAGGGAAAACGCCATAAGGCTACCTTTCCCATGATGTTTTGCCGCGCTGTTTATTACATGATTTTTCGCTGTTTTACAAAAACCCTTTTTTTATGCTTCTTTATTTATTGCATTTGATTATGTAATATGTGCGCATGGGCTTAACTAGGGTGGTTTTAAGGTCCTCCATTCGAGGGAAAACGCCATAAGGCTACCTTTGCCATGATGTTTTGCCGCGCTGTTTATTACACGATTTTCGTTGTTTTACAAAAACCCTTTTTTATGCTTCTTTATTTATTGCATTTGATTATGTAATATGTGCGCATGGGCTTAACTAGGGTGGTTTTAAGGTCCTCCATTCGAGGGAAAATGCCATAAGGCTACCTTTGCCATGATGTTTTGCCGCGCTGTTTATTACACGATTTTTCGCTATTTTACAAAAACCCCTTTTATGCATCTTTATTCATTGTACTTGATTATGTGATATGTGCGCATGGGCTTGACTAGGGTGGTTTTAAGGTCCTCCATTCGAGGGAAAATTCCATAAGGCTACCTTTGCCATGATGTTTGCCGCGCCGTCATTTACGCGATTTTTCGCTGTTTTTGCAAAATGTCATTTTAACCATGTACCTTATTCCTTTTGTTGTGCAATGTTGGTCATGTCTTCCTTTTCATATCATTCATTCATAACATCTCATTGCATAATCTTGTGTCACATATAGCATGCTTAATGGAAAATTGGTAGTAATTGCACAAGTATAGGCGCATATTGCATTTCTCTTCTTCTCAGTATTCCTTTCTTTCACTCATGTTAGTTGCATTCTTTGGCATCACATTATGGCATGTTCATTTTTTTAATATAAAATTGCACCTTTGATTGTCCATCTTTGGCATATTTAAATTCGTTTCTTTCTTCATTTTTTCAAGTTATGTGTTTGTATTGATTTCGTTTATCATGCGGTTATTTTGACCATATTTTATGTGCTTCTTTACATAGTGCGCCTATAACATTATTCGTCGTCATTTTGATTTCCTTTATATTACATGCAAATGTTACCATGACTATTTGTGTTTATGTTTATGTGAATGATTGAATTCTTATGACGTTGTGTGCTCGTTATTGCAAAAGCCTACCTTTTTAAACATGTGAACTTGGCAATAAGATTGGATTTCATGTATGCTAGATGTAAACTTTACTTTTAAGCATGTGAACTTAGGATTGTGGTGCACTTGGAAATATATGTCATTGGCTTGGTTGGATTAGTGCATAAATTTGTACATTACAAGTGGCATAAGTAAGGGACCATTCCGAACCCAATGTTTTGAGGTCTTCCCTTGCGAGGGGTGAGTGCGGCCTTAAATCTTTGTCCCGGTTCACACCGGGTGGCGACTCCATTATTCTCCGGTTTAGTCCCCCGCGGGCTACTCCGTACTCCCAACTAGGCCTTGAGTCTAGAACAGCCTGCGTCGCCCCAGCTTCTATGTCCTACAAGTGTCTTGTCCAAGTCGTGATTTGTTGGCCAAAGTCAAGATCACTTCTTGTCCATCGACATTGATTTCGAATCTTTCCATGGTCAATGGGTCATGCTTAACTGGGATCACTAAGTTTGTTGTGCCAAAGCCAAGGCTTATTTGATTAAGAGGAAAAAGGTTAGGTAATATATTGGATATATTGGCATATATAAGATATATGTTTCGGACTTGGATGTCCCCCTACTGGATCTAGGAATTAGATTGGATCCAATTGTTCTTAGAGATCTACCTAGTTAATTATCATACAATTTGTTGGCCAAAGTCAAGATTGTGTGATATTTAACGGGATCCTAGCCCACTAGGAAACACGGTTTCCCGAGTACTCGACAGAGGGTTAGAGGCTCGCCGAAAAATAGTGGGAGGCGAGAATTAAATTTGCAATATTCGTTTAATTACTTGCCATACGCGCTCAATCAAATATCATTCGTCAAATAAATTAAATGTTAGTTAGACTAATATTTAAATCGTTATTTTAATAAACAGTTGGACTGTATTCAAACAATTAATTATAGTTGATTAAATAGTTAGACTATAATAATCATTATACTAAATAGTACCTATATCGTTGATTAAATAGTTGGACTATTAGAATCAAGATATAATTGAAATATTGGCATTTAAAACATCATCCTAGGGAAAATGTATTTAAATGGTTTAATTTTCAAATTTGGAATAAAATTTCAAGATAGTCCTGGAAATTAATAAGTTACTTTATTTGATAAAATAACATATTAGGCCTAATCCCGGAGTTAAGCAAACAGTAGAGCATGATATTTGGAATATTCATGTGATGATAACTTTAGTGCTTAATCCATTAAGCTTGCTAATTAGACTCCTTAATTTCTTTGTCAGAACTAAGGATTAGATCCTTAAGTATGATATAGAAATTAAAGGATCTTCATAGGTCTATACTTAGATCTTAGAAGTATTAAATTGCAATAATAACTCTTGGAGAGTTAATGACTATTCTCAAGGAGACAAAGTCAAAGTTTGCAATTACGCAAGTAGCGCAAGGTGCACTTTACATCGATATTCTAGAAACCCGAGGCTTGGCCAAAGGCTTCTGGAATGTTAAAAAGGGCAAAGGCAAAATCATTATAATCTTCTGGGAAGATAAAGGACATATCCCAAGATGTCTGCCTAAATGTGTCAAACGGGATCGCGGAAGCGTGACTTCCGTTTGGACAAAGCAGACAAGAAGGAATTGAAGAACGGGCAAGGCTCTGACTTCAAATATGATTGTCATAAATATGTTCACTACTAGTATTAAAATTGGATTTTAAATACTTAGTGTGGTACATAAATATATACTGATGTTCAGAATCTGCTATGAGCAGGATACTGACTTCAGTTGAGATTAATCTGCGAATTGGAAACAGGACGAAAGTCGCTGTTTTAACCGTAGATACCTAACTTTAGAAACCACCGTTTCTGTGTGTACCTAAATTTGGAAACTGTTATAATGTAACTAGTTTGACTAGAAGCATTATCTCTATAACAGGACGAAAGTCGCTGTTTAATCTGTTGCGGATTTACCTTTATATTCTATAACACTAAAGTGTTTTATTATATAAAGATGATATTAAGATAAACACATTAGATGTGAATAACAGAATTTATATTTTGAATATAAATAAATCTCAAACATATAACATGACAAACAAATAGCTCAAACTGATTTGATCAGAAGAAACTTAAAAGTGGCATTACAAGAATCGTATATCCACACTTTCGAAGAGTGGGTACTAGGACAAATTTGATTCTATTCAAATAAAGTCTACGAATCTGGTTTATTGGGCAAAGTGCCTAAAACACCTTTACTTGGTAAAAGTGCAAATGCCACCGATCTGTTAGCCCTAGTTCATAGTGAAGCAAGTAGGCCCATATCTAGCTAGGCTAGAGGTGGATATGAATATTTCGTGACCTTTACGGATGTGGCATCGCGTTATGGTTATGTGTTTCCTTTGAAACACAAATCGGAAACTTTTACAGTTTCAACACGAAATAGACAAACAAATCGGCTAAAGTATTAAATCATCAAGGTTAGACCATGATGAAAATACTTAAGCAATAAGTTTCTAATATACTTGAAAGAGTATAGTATTTTTTCAACGATAACTCTTCCCGGAACACGTCAATTTGACGGTGTGTCTGAACCTGATATACCGAATTTTGTTGGACATGATAAGGTTAATCATGAGTCACTCTGAGCTACCATTTCCTTCAACGGATACGCATTAACAGTGTAAGACTTATTTAGAATAAGGTTCCATAGAAATCTGTTTGACAGACTTCATATTAGCTATGAACAGGAAAGAAACCGGGTTTCTCATTCCTGATGATTTGGGTATGCTAGGCATATGTTTGGATGATACCAAACTAAAACCCAAATCGGATAAGTACCAATTGTAGATTATCCTAGGGATACCAAAGTATAGTACTTATACAACTCACAAGAGAATATTTTAATTGTTGCTCACCATGCAGTTTTCCTAAGAGGAATACCTATATGCAGTGGTAAGTGGGAGGATAGTAAAACTCGATGAAAATCGAAGTAATACTATTCCAGGCATCGAGTCCTTAATGGAACATAAATAGTTCATCAAAGATGGAACTATACCAATAATCTTCAAATACACAAGAACCACATAAGTCGGAGAGAGTCAGAAAACAACATGGGGTATGGGTTTCTGATCTCACCTCATAAAGATGTTAATCTTTTGAGGAATACCAACTGACTACGTATGAGGAAGTGATACAAGGTATTGACTCCCAATTATGGCAAAGTGTCATGACATCCGAAATGGATTCCATGTATATCAACTATGTTTGGATACTAGTTGATGTACCGCAAGGCATTTTGTCTATTGGTACTATATAAGTCTTCACGGAAGACATACATGGACGGAAACATACCAATGTACTAAGCTAGGCTTGTAGTAGAAGGGTATCATTATCAATATTGTGTTGATTACAACGAAATCTTTTACCTGCTGCCACGGTAAATCCATTTGGATAATGCTTGCTAATGTTGCATGTTTCATTTATGAAATATGACAGCTGAACGGGGAAATCGCTTTCATGAAAAGGAAACTTTTTGGAGGATGTTTACAACATCCTGTCGGTTTTGTCGTACCAAAACTAGCAAACAAGGTTTGCAAGTTATTCAATCCATGTTTGGATTGAAGCAAGCATTAGGTTCTTAGAATTATCGTTTTGATGTAATCATAATGGAGTATGATTTAATTCAAAACGAAAATGATTCTTGTGTATATATGGAGGTTAGTGGGAGCGCATTGAAAGTGATTGTCTTAGATAATGATAACATATGTCATTTCTTGGAAATGAAATTTCCCAAATTACAATCGGTGAAAGCTTAGCTTTCATGAAAACTCTCCGAGAAATCGTACATTGAAAAATGTACGCGCCCTGGTGTCTCATACGCTTTGAGCATATGCAGTCACAAACAGGCCAATCCAAGTGATAGTCACTGGATTGAAATTAAGAACATCATTTAGTTTCTTAGAGAACTAAGGATGCTATCTTAAACTATGGAGAATGAGAACTTGAAATGACTGGGTTCACTACTGCAAGTTTCCAGACCGATAAAACGACTATAAGTCACAAACGGTACTATAAAGTTTGAATAACGAAACAATGAGCTGGAAATCTTCCAAGCAAGATACTTTTACCGAATAAACAACAAATGCAGGTTATTGATGCAGCTGAGGTAGTAATAGAAGCCATTTGGGTCGATAATAAATCTAATTAGATTAGATATAGTTCTGTTAGCAGCTGATCTAGGCTTCAACACAGGCTAAAGAATTAATGGTCTCATCAACGATCCAGATACATACTTCGACTATTCATCTGATTTGTTCGGATCATACATCGTGGCGATAATCATGCAAATCCGCTGACGAAAGCATTTTCTCAACAGTTTGAGCGAACCGTACATAGTTCGGGTGTAAGACATTCGAGTGACTGGCTATAGGCCAAGTGGGAGATTGTTGGACAGTTATGACCCATAGCGTCACTATTTGTACAGATCATGGTGTTGTTGTACAAATTAAATATGTGACAAAGGAGATTGCTCACTTATCATTTGTGATTAGAACACCAAGATGTATAAATGATAAGAGGTCCTTATGATTTGTTCCTGGATTGAGATGATATGAGACAGTATCAGTCCACGAAGGATAAATAATTAAATATCCCTAGTCAGAGTATTATCGAGATTGGACATCGATAATGCGTAAAAGACTAGTATTACACTTGTACGCGTTGTGAGGGCATAACGACATAGTTCTCATATATTTGGGTATAGGATACTCATACAAGTGTAATAGAAGGTTGTGTTTTACCGATGGTACGGGAAACAGCTTCGCTCTGGATAGACTCCCTCGAAATTCCATCGGTAGTATGACTATGTGTCTATGGAAGTCTGAAATCAGGGTAGGTGTATTTGGTCTTAACCTAAGACTTGCACCGCTAATACTTGCGACAATCAATATACTTTGGTTTTGGTCGTCCAAGGCTTTAACAAGTTTTGTGTATGCCTCTGCTGGGTATATTGAGAATCGTAGTGTGTTGGGTGTGATGTCAAGACAGAAGTATCACTACAGTCATATGGAGATGATGATCGCGCAGGGATACAGAACTGGTTCTCTAAAGGGTTGCAACCATCGAAATAATATGACTTGGTCATGATTATCCGATAATAAAGAGACTAGTTGCTCGTGATCCAATATATGCTTCGTACGGGGCAGACACTATACCAGCCCCAGGCCTTGCATGTGATCATCCGATACTGGATCGAAATACGCAATACTACGTATACTACGCCTGATATAGATCACTATATTCTTGTAAGGATATTTCTGGAGAATTGGGTAGGCATGGCGCTTTGCTAGAAGCCAACCTTGTCTTGTAAATCGGTAAAAGCGTAGTACTAGGTACTTACGTCTTCGGATAGTCCGACGACCGAATTTACTGCCAACATATCCGGGGATCTCATGGGTCGCTGCCCAAAGATTCACCGATGACGTATGACTCGCACTTTAATTAATCTGGGATTAATTAGATGAGAGAGAAAATTATTCTGGGATTAATTACGGAGATATTTTATCTGGGATAAAACATCATTTAATGAGAGAGAACGATTGGTTTGGAATTAATCGATTAAATAATATATTCGATATATTAAACGAAATTGGATTTCGACGCGGAATTAAAATTAGATTTTAATTCGGGAGAACGAGTTAATTAAGAATTAATTCATTAGCGACGTGAATAATGATTTCGCTAGGCATAATCATTTAATTACGTCGCAACGGAAAATTCGTTAATTTGGAATTAGCGAACCCGAGCCCGAGAATGTTTACGAGCGCATAAGCATTTCGAATTCGAGTGCAGCAGGCAAGTCACATTAAGCGTCAAATCACTAGTCGCATCTAGCGTCACATCATCCGTCAATCAAGTGATAGATGTCTTTCACTTTGAGTGATTGACACCAGTCACTATTCATTGATTGATGAGAAGTGATGTGAGTGGTTGGAGCCTTAATGGCTTGACTTTTGGTAAATCAAATTAATTGATTTTTGGAAAATCAATTTTGTTTTGTATTTGATACACAAATCCTTACCAACCAAATATAACTCTCTCTTTCTTTCTTTTCTACTCTCCCACGCCCATTTGGGCATTTCTTCTTCTGTTTTTTCTGGACAAAAAACCGTGAGTGAAGGAGATGCTAATGGTGATTTTGTGGCAAAATTACCAAGTGCTAGCACACCAAAGGGTACATACAAAGGTGATAGGGAACTAACTTCATGAGCATGGAATTTCATCACAAGCTTGGAGCTTGGAATGGAGGACCAAAACTGAAATTGGAATAGCCCATTTCAGCTACTACCCTGACTTGGAGGAGGCAGAAAATTGATTTTTGTTCGTCGTCGCAACACTAAACCGATCATTGTGAGTTTCCGCACTTCCTTTGATGTATTCACACTTAGTTTTTATGCTTATTATTCGATCCTTGGGACCGTAGAACTCCATCATAAAGAATAGGGATAGAGAGAATTTTGTTTTGTTTTCTAAAAACAATTACCAATTTTCTTTTTCCAAAAGATGTATATGCTTTTCCAAAAGCAAAAGTCAAAGTGTGTTGAGCAAGTTTCCTTTAAATTCTCACAACTACTTCCATCAACTAGATTGACTAGTGATGTAAGTTGGTGGGTCTCACACTTAAATTCAAAATTCAAGTTGGGTGAGACTACACACTTCGGGCTCGGGTTCGTTTAATCCGATTAAATGAATATTCTGTTGCGACGTAATTAAATCCAATTTAATTAAATAATAATAATACCTCGCAAAAATATTACGAAAGTCGCTCGTAAATTAATTCCAAATTAATTCATTCGAACAAATTAAAATCCAATTTTAATTCCGCATTGAAATCCAATTTCAATTAATATATCTAATATATTATTTTAGCCCAATTAATTAAATAGTAAAAATCTAATTTCATTATTAAATTCATTTTGTCGATTAATTCCAAATTAATCGTGTTCTATCCTCTCGACGAATTTAATCCCAAATAAATTCTCGACGCAATTAATCCCAGATTAATTCTTTCTCTGATAATTAATATCAGATTAATTCTTACCGTAATTAATCCCATATTAATTTTCTCTCTCATAATTAATCCCAAATTAATTCTGTTCGAGTCAAATGTCATCGATGAATCTTTGGGAAGTGACCCAAGAGATCCATGGATATGTTGGTAGTAAATCCGGTTGTCGGACTATCCGAACACGTGCATACCCGGTACCACGTTCTTACCGATTTACAAGACATGGTTGGCTTCTAGCAAAGCACCGTGCCTACCCAATTCTCCAGAAATATTCAACGAAGAATATACAATCTTTATCAGGCGTTGTATACAGTGTATTGCGTATTACGATCCAGTATCGGATGTCACATTCTAGGCCTGGGGCTAGAATTATGTTTGCCCCGTATGAAGTATATATCGAATCACTAGCAACTAGTCTTTGTAATCGGATAATCATGACCTAGTCATATCATCCCGATAGTTGCAGCATTTAAGAGTACCAGTTTTGTATCCCTGCGTGATCATCATTTTAATATAACTGAAGTGATACTTCCATCTTGACATCACACCCAACATACTACAATTCTCAGTATACCCAGAAGAGGCGTACACAGAACCTGTTAAAGACCCGGATGACCAAAACCAAAGTATATTGATTGTCGCAAGTATTAGCAATGTAAGTCTCAGGTTAAGACCAAATACACCTACCCTGATTCGGATTCCCATAGACACATAGTCATACTACCAATGGAATTCCGAGGGATCTATCTACAGCGAAGCTGTTCCCGATCCAACGGCTAACAGAACTATACCGTTAAGTATCATATACTTAAATATATGAGAACTATACCGTTAAGCTTCCATAACGCGCACAAGTGCAATACTAGTCTATTCCGCATTATCGATGTCCAGTCTCGATAATACTACGACTATGGATATTTAATTATTAAACCTTTCGTGAATTAATATTGTCTCATATCTTATTAATCTGGTACTAATCATATGGACTTTTATCATTTATATATCCAAGTAATCCAATTACAAATGATAAAAGAGCAATTTCCTTTGTCACATAGTTAATTTGTACAAAGAACACCATGTCTCTTACAAATAGTGATGATATAGGTCATAATTGTCCAACAGCTAGGAAGGTTACCTGGCGATTTGTAACTTTGAGCATTGGCCAGTTGTCCCATTTGATTCTTCAGTGCTTTAATAGAAGCTGAATGGCTTTGATTCAATGCTACTTGATTTTGAACCATAGCTGTTAAGGCATCGTATTTTGCTTCTTGCTTTTTCAACTGGGCCAACATTTCTGTTATTCCTGGTTCTTTTTCATACTCCCGGCCTTTGTTTTGCTGTTGGAATCCTGGTGGTAGATTGTTCATTTGCCCTGAATTGTTGTTCCATGAAAAATTGGTATGATTCCTCCAACCTGGGTTGTAGGTGTTGGAATATGGATTGTTCCATTGTCTGTTGAAATTGTTAACATAATTCACCGTCTCTTCATGTTGGTTTGTTTTTGGTGCTCCTCCATATGGTGAATTTGTAGATCCAATATTGCTTTCCATGATAAGAGTTTCTATGAATTTGCATATTTGATCCAGCTTGGCATTCACTGCTGTGTTGGTTCTAACTTCATAAAATCCTGCGATTCGTTGGATCATGCTCATTTTTGTTGGCCACAACGAATTGTTTTTGGCCATTTCTTCAATCAAGTCCCAAGCCTGATCTTCTCCTTTTGCCATTAAAGCTCCTCCAGCCGCAGCATCAATTGTGGTTCTCATCAGTCCAGAAAGTATATTATGGAAGGTTTGGACTTGTATCCATTTTGCAATCTCATGGTGAGGATATTTCCGGAGCAAATCCTTGTATCTTTCCCAAGTTTCGCAAAGGGATTCTAAGTCACGTTGTACAAAGTATGTGATGTCATTCCTCAGTTTTGCAGTTCTGGCTGGTGGAAAGTACTTTGCAAGGAATTTGGTGGCTAGAGTGTTCCATGTTGTGATGGAACCTGGTTGTAGTGAATGTAGTCAAGCATGAGCTCTGTCTTTCAAGGAATATGGAAAAACACACAGTCTCATTGCTTCTTCATCCGCTCGGTTGTAATTGAAAGTGCCCCAAACTTCCAGGAAGTTGTTGATGTGGGCAATAGGATCTTCAGTTGCATTCCCCCCAAACTAAACTGACTGTTGTATCATCTGGATGCATGTTTTGATGTCACAAGCATTTATAGGTAAATGAGGAAGTACAATACAAAAAATGAAGCTGTCAACCACCGGAATAGTTCTGTCTCGAATAGGAATTGGTGGTGCAACTTCCAAAGGTTCAGGTTCCATGTTGATCAGTGCTTCTTGGCCTTCACGCATTTCCCTTCTCAACTGTCTGATGGTTCTTTCAATTTCTGGGTCAAGCAGACGGATTTCAAAGCTTTTGGTTCTTCTCATGTAGTGTTTGCGAACCTGAAACACAAGAAAACTGAAATAATAAATAAAAAGAAATTAGACACAAGTAAAGGTACCTAACCTCAAAATTTATAGGGAAAGATAAATAAGTCCCCGACAACGGCGCCAAAAACTTTACCGGCGTGATCACACACGTATAACGCAAGCGCACATATCATTCAAGTAATATAAATATATCAATCCCACGAGGACTTAATACCTAAGCTATTAATTTATGAAGCCAAATATTTATGAGTATCTAATAGATTGGTTGATTGATTGGATGATGACTTTTGCTAAAGACAAGTAAATAAAATTGTGCAAAAGTAAATCAAAGGGAAATTCAATATTAAAAAACTATCCAGGGTTGTGAATTCTTCCAATATCTTTTAAAGATGAAGTGGTTATCTCACGTTTGTTCAATAAATTTGTTTATTAACCTGGAACACGAATTTATGCAAAAGCCTCTTCCGATGGTCAGATGTAAATACCCAGAATAACCCAATTAATCATATTCCTATGTCAACCAAGTTACCTGAATTCATTAAGATTAAGTCCAATTATGGCTACCCTATCCCGACAGGTATATTCCTATCATGTAAGGAAATCTATTAAGGGTTATTTATCCTTAAGAGAGATCGTGGGCTATTGAGTCTAAGGCTAAAACTTAAAATCTCTTTTCCAAGTTCATTTTAAGTTTACCAAATAAATCTTATTGATGGCCAATTAACAAGAAGCATTAAGCTTAAGGCTCAATAAATAAACCTTTATATTACCTAAACCATAAAGTAACCCCTTATAAACTGGTGATATTGGAATTCATCACAACCCCAGATAACGGGTTTAGTTACAGCACATATTTAGAACTATTAAAAACGTAAATAAAGTAAATGACATAAAGTAAAAGCTTGAAAGTAAAAAGGTAAATAAATTAATAAAGAAAATGTTGGGGTTAGAGGATCCACTTTTATTACTTCTATTTTAGATATCTCCCTTATTATAATATATTAACTTTGTGTGATAATTACAAACTGACCATATAAGCGGTATCCTGATTAAGTCAAATTTATAATTAATTTCAACCGACCATAAAGGCGGTATCCAATTTAGTCAGGTTAAAATCAATTTAATTAAGTCCAACTGACCATAAAGGCGGTATCCCATTAAGTTAGGTTTTAAATAGTTTATATATTATATTTAAGGGAGATTAATCTAAATATCAGTAATAAAATCTTGACCTTTAACCCCAGCAGAGGAAAGTTACCTCCTCATATTGAACAGTAAAATAAATACTGAAAAGCAAAGAAAAGAAAGAACTATTGCGTAAATTAAATAAAATTAAATACAGAAAGCAGTAAATAAACAAAAAAGATACAATCTTCTTAGTATTCTTAAGGAATTCCTTAGAAGAAAGTATGAATTGGAATTCTCAAATTGGCCTCAATTTATAGGCAAATCATGGCCTCTCGCGTCGTGACGCGTGGAACATTGTGCGTCGCGACGCGCAGTAGATTTTGGACGCGTGGCATGGGCTTCACGGAGATGGTGACACATGGTTTCGGCAGTGTTGGCATCTAAATTATTGGCTCGCCGTCACGATGCTGATGTCAGTATGGGATGATGACACGTGTCCGACGTATATTAGCACGATTGTTATAGTGGTGACACATGGCAAGCACATGTTAGCAAGTGCGTATGTTAGCAAAACTGCTGTGATGTTGACATGCGGCAGGCACACGTTAGCAGCGCATGATAGCAGATGGCGTATTTTAGCACAATGTATTTAAGCAAACGGTGCATTTTAGCAGGAAATTTACATTTTTGCCTTTTTTATCCGTTTTTCGCTGTTTTGGCCCCGAATTGATTCCAGAGAGTCTTGTTATTTTATTTATCTATAAAATAACACAAAATACATCAAAATATTCACAAAACTCAAGAAACTATACAAAATATTAGGTCAAAAGGACGGTAAATATTGATATATTTACCGCTTATCAGGTGGTCACCCCGAATAAGGGGAAGGAGAAAAATCTCACGGGGGACCACCAGAGGTCATGGGAAGGGTTTTTAACTGAGCTCCATAAATTTCTAGAGATGCTTGTAAAATGTTCGGTATAAAGGGACCATGTTAACGTGGTCGGGAATTTCAGAATCAAGTTCGAACTGAAAGAACGCAATCGGGCTGCAAGAGAAGAATCAGAAAAAACTTATTCTAATGCCTCTCTTGAAATGACCCGCAAATAGTTGTACGAAGGGCGGTAGATCCCATGAATATGAATATTCTTGGGATGTGCTCGGGGTGAAGGGGTGTTCAGTAGCTGAGATCAGTAGCTGGGAAGGACACCAATCTCGTGGCACGCCAATCCCGGTTGTCATTATCAAACCCCCGGGTGGAAGTGTTCTGACCCAGGTATTTTCACCTTTGAGGGTCCAGAACGTATCAAGGGATGAAGTACATGTGGGAAAAACACGAACCCCTCGTGGCACACCAATCTATGGTGCATTATCAAATCCCCGAGGCCAGAGCGTTACTACCCCATGACTCGTATTTTTAAGGAACAGCTCGGGTAAAACGAACCCAGGGAGGTTTATACCCATGTGAGTTGTCAGGTCGATTCCGTTGAGAACAACCAGGCACACGGCATGGGGACAGCCGAATGGCCTCCATGACCTTTATGACCTCATGTAAGCCGGACCAGGGAGGTTTATGCCCCTGCGAGTTATCAGGTCGATCCCGTTGAGAACCACTAGGCACACGGCATGGGGACGGCCGAATGGCCTCCATGACCTGTGTGACCTCGGGTAAACCGGACCCATGGAGGTTTCTGCCCCTGCGAGTTGGCAGGAGAGTCCCGTTGAGAAACACTAGGTGCACAGTGCGGGGAAGGCTCCAGGGCCTCCGTGACTCCTGCAACCTTAAGGGATGGAAAACACAGGGAAGTTTCTTCCCCCGTGAATAGTCTGTCTAACCGCCTCGGATTAGGAAAAGCATAGCATGGGGAGGTTTCTGCCCCCATAGCGTTTACAGACTCCAGACCCACCCAGCATGGACACAGATTCATGGCTTTGGCCGCTCACCGATCCATGGCTCGGCTAGTCGGAACGCTGAATTTTAGGTTCATAGTTATTATTTTGGGAGGCACCAGGCAGGACGCTACCTCAGGGCATCCGAGTTGTTATCTTTTCGAGTCTGTGAGGAGTATGTGCTAAGTCACCTCCGCTACACTAACCTTGTCATGTTTCCACCTTTTATTTTTGTTAATGCCCGACCAAGGGACGCCTGCTCCGGGATCCGCGGAGCCTCAGAGGTTGAAGTTTTTCCCTCACGATTAAGTCTCATTCGTTCCATTGGCTCGGGGCTGTATTCGTTCCACCGAGGCCATTTGTTCCACTGGTTCGGGGCTGTATTCGTTCTATCGAGGCCATGTATACTGCTAGCTCGGGGTCGGGTTATGTCCTATCGAATGGATTATCATCGATATGGGGTCGGAGCTTCTCCCTCATGGCCGGCTCTCAATTGGTCCGGGGAGGTGATATTTCCGCGAAGTCAAGTGTACTATTATCTTGGGGTCAGGTTATGTCCCACCGAGTGGATTATCATCGGCATAGGGTCGGAGCATCTCCCCCATGGCCAGCTCTCAATTGGTCCAATGAGGTGACATTCCTCGGAGCCGATTGTACTACTAGCTCGGGGTTGGGTTATGTCCCACCGAGTGGATTATCATCGGCATAAAGTCGGAGCATCTCCCCCATGACTGGCTTTCAATATGTCCGGGGAGGTGACATTCCCTCGGAGCCAAGTGTACTACTGGCTCGGGGTCAAGTTATGTCCCACCGAGTGGATTATCATCGGCATGGGGTCGGAGCATCTCCCCCATGGCCGGCTCTCAATTGGTTCGGAGAGGTGACATTCCCTCAAAACCAAATGTACTGTTGGCTCGGGGTCGGGTTATGTCCCACCGAGTGGATTATCATCGGCATAAGGTCAGAGCATCTCCCCCATGACCGGCTTTCAATTGGTTCGGGGAGGTGACATTCCCTCGGAGCCTAGTGTACTGCTGGTTTGGGGTCGGGTTATGTCCCATCGAGTGGATTATCATCGGCATAAGATTGGAGCATCTCCCCCATGACCGGCTTTCAATTGGTCCGGGGAGGTGACATTCCCTCGGAGCCTAGTGTACTGCCGGCTCGGGGTCGGGTTATCTCCCACCGAGTACATTATCATCAGCATGGGGTCGGACCATCCCCCCCATGGTCGTCTCTCAATTGGCCTGGGGAGGGGACATTCCCTCGGAGTCAAGTGTACTGCTAGCTTAGGGTCGGGTTATGTCCCATCGGAATGATTATCATCGGCATGAGGTCAGAGCATCTCCCACATGGTCGACTCTCAATTGGTCCGGGGAGGTGACATTCCCTCATAGCCAAGTGTACTGATGGCTAGGGTCCGGCTTATGTCCCACCGAGTGGATTATCATCGGTATAGGGTCGGAGCATCCCCCTCATGGCCGGCTCTCAATTGGTCCTGGGAGGTGACATTCCCTCGGAGTCAAGTGTACTACTAGCTCAGGGTCAGGTTATGTCCCACCGAAAGGATTATCATCGGCATGGGCCCGGAGAGGTGACATTCCCTCGGAGCCAAGTGTACTGCTAGCTTGGGATAGGGTTATGTCCTACTAAGTGGATTATCATCGGCATGGGGTAGGATAATCTCCCCCATGGCCGGCTCTTAACTGGTCCGAGGAGGTGATATTCCCTCGTAGCCAAGTGTACTGCTTGCTCGGGGTCGGGTTATGTCCCATCGAGTGGATTATCATTGGTAAAAGGTCGGAGCATCTCCCTCATGACCGGCTTTCAATTGGTCAGGAGAGGTGACATTCCCTCAGAGCCTAGTGTACTACTGGCTCGGGGTCGGGTTATGTCTCACTGAGTGGATTATCATGGGCATGGGGTCGGAGCATCTCCCCCATGGCCGGCTCTCAATGGGCCCGAGGAGGTGACATTCCCTCGGAGTCAAGTGTACTGCTAGCTCAGGGTCGGGTTATATCCCACCGAAAGGATTATCATCGGCATGGGGTCGGAGCATCTCCCACATGGTCGGCTCTCAATTGGTCCGGGGAGGTGACATTCCCTCGGAGCCAAGTGTACTGCTAGCTCGGGGTCGGGTGATATCCCACCAAGTGGATTATCATCGGCATGGGGTCGGAGCATCTCCCCCATGGCCGGCTCTTAATTGGTCCGGGGAGGTGACATTCCCTCAGAGCCAAATGTACTGCTGGCTCAGAGTCGGGTTATGTCCCACCGAATGGATTATCATCGGCATGGGGTCGGAGCATCTCCCCCATGGAAGGCTCTTAATTGGCCAGGGGAGGTGACATTCCCTCGGAGTCAAGTGTACTACTAGCTCAGGGTCTGGTTATGTCCCACCGAAAGGATTATCATCTGCACGGGGTCGGAGCATCTCTCATTTGGTCGGCTCTCAATTTTTCCAGGGAGGTGACATTCCCTCAGAGCGAAGTGTATTGCAAGCTCGGGGTCGGGTTATGTCCCACTGAGTGGATTATCATCGATATGGGGTCAGAGAATCTCCCACATGGCCGGCTCTCAATTAGCTCGGGGAGGTGACATTCCTTCGGTGTCAAGTGTACTGCAAGTTCGGGGTCGGGTTATGTCCCACCGAGTAAATTATCATCGGTATAGGGTCGGAGCATCTCCCCCATGGCCGGCCCTCAATTGGTCCGAGGAGGTGAAATTCCCTCGGAGCCAAGTGTACTGCTGGCTCGGAGTTGGGTTATATCCCACCGAGTGGATTATCATCGGCATGGGGTCAGAGCATCTCCCTCATGGCTGGCTCTCAATAGGCCCGGGGAGGTGACATTCCCTCGGAGTCAAGTGTACTGCTAGCTCAGGGTCGGGTTATCCCCACCGAAAGGATTGTCATCGGTATGGGGTTGAAGCATCTCCCACATGGTCGGCTCTCAATTAGTCCGGGGATGTGACATTCCGTCGGAGCCAAGTGTACTGCTAGCTCGGGGTCAAGTGATATCCCACCAAGTGGATTATCATCGGCATGGGGTCGGAGCATCTCCCCCATGGCCGGCTCTCAATTGGTCCGGGGAGGTGACATTCCCTCGGAGCCAAGTGTACTGCTGGCTCGGAGTCGGGTTATGTCCCACCGAGTGGATTATCATCGGCATGGGGTCGGAGCATCTCCCCCATGGCCGGCTCTTAATTAGCCAGGGGAGGTGACATTCCCTCGGAGTCAAGTGTACTACTAGCTCAGGGTCGGGTTATGTCCCACCGAAAGGATTATCATCTGCATGGGGTCGGAGCATCTCTCATTTGGTCGGCTCTCAATTTGTCCAGGGAGGTGACATTCCCTCAGAGCCAAGTGTATTGCGAGCTCGGGGACGGGTTATGTCCCCGAGTGGATTATCATCGATATGGGGTCGGAGAATCTCCCACAAAGCCGGCTCTCAATTGGCTCGGGGAGGTGACATTCCTTCGGTGTCAAGTGTACTGTAAGCTCGGGTTCAGGTTATGTCCCACCGAGTGGATTATCATCGGTATAGGGTCGGAGCATCTCCCCAATGGCCGGCCCTCAATTGGTCCGAGGAGGTGAATTCCCTCGGAGCCAAGTGTACTGCTGGCTCGGAGTTGGGTTATATCCCACCTAGTGGATTATCATCGGCATGGGGTCAGAGCATCTCCCTCATTGCCGGCTCTCAATTGGCCCGGGGAGGTGACATTCCCTCAGAGTCAAGTGTACTGCTAGCTTAGGGACGGGTTATGTCCCACCGAAAGGATTATCATCGGCATGGGGTCGGAGCATCTCCTATATGGTCGGCTCTCAATTGGCCCGGGGAGGTGACATTCCTTCAGAGCCAAGTGTATTTCTAGCTCAGGGTCAGGTTATGTCTCACCGAAAGGATTATCATCTGCATGGGGTCGGAGCATCTCTCATTTGGTCGACTCTCAATTTGTCCAGGGAGGTGACATTCCCTCGGAGTCAAGTGTACTACTAGCTCTGGGTCGGGTTATGTCCCATCGAAAGGATTATCATCTACATGGGGTCGGAGCATCTCTCATTTGTTCGGCTCTCAATTTGTCCAGGGAGGTGACATTCCCTCAAAGACAATGTATAGCTAGCTCGGGGTCGGGTTATATCCCACCGAGTGGATTATCATCGGTATGGGGTCGGAGCATCTCCCCCATGGCCGGCTCTCAATTGTTCCGAGGAGGTGAAATTCCCTTGCAGCCAAGTGTATTGCTGGCTCGGAGTCGGGTTATGTCCCACAGAGTGGATTATCATCAGCATGGGGTCGGAGCATCTCCCTCATGGCCAGATCTTAATTGGCCCGGGGAGGTGACATTCCCTCGCAGTCAAGTGTACTACTAGCTCAGAGTCGGGTTATGTCCCACAAAAAGGATTATCATCTGCATGGGGTCGGAGCATCTCTCATTTGGTCGGCTCTCAATTTTTCCAGGGAGGTGACATTCCCACTGAGCCAAGTGTATTGCTAGCTCGGGGTCGGGTACTGTCCCACTGAGTGGATTATCATCGGCATGGGGTTGGAGAATCTCCCCCATGGCCGGCTCTTAATTGGCCCGGGGAGGTGACATTCTCTCGGAGTCAAGTGTACTACTAGATCAGGGTCGGGTTATGTCCCACCGAAAGGATTATCATCTGCATAGGGTCGGAGCAAATCATTTGGTCGGCTCTGAATTTGTCCAGGGAGGTGACATTCCCTCAGAGCCATGTGTATGCTAGCTCGGGGTCGGGTTATGTCCCACTGAGTGGATTTTCATCGGAATGGACCGGAGCATCTCTCCCCATGGTCGGCTCTCAATTGGTCCGAAGAGGTGACATTCCCTCGGAGTCAAGTGTACTACTAGCTCGAGGTCGGGTTATGTCCCACCAAAAGGATATCATCTATCATCTATGGGGTCGGAATATCTCTCATTTGGTCAGCTCTCAATTTTCCAAGGAGGGGACATTCCCCTCAGAGCCAAGTGTATTGCTAGCTCGGGGTCGGGTACTGTCCTACTGAGTGGATTATCATAGGCATGGGGTCGGAGAATCTCCCCATATGGCCGGCTCTTAAGAGGCCCGTGTAGATGACATTCTCTCGGAGTCAAGTGTACTACTAGAGCTCAGGGTCGGGTTATGTCCCACCGAAAGGATTATCATCTGCATGGGGTCGGAGCATCTCTCATTTGGTCGGCTCTCAATTTGTCCAGGGAGGTGACATTCCCTCGGAGTCAAGTGTACTACTAGTTCGGTCGGGTTATGTCCCACCGAAAGGATGATCATCTGCATGGGGTCGGAGCATCTCTTATTTGGTTGGCTCTCAATTTGTCCAGGGAGGTGACATTCCCTCGGGCATGTGTATTGCTAGCTCGGGGTCGGGTTATGTCCCACTGAGTGGATTTTCATCATCGGAATGGAACCGGAGCATCTCCCTCATGGCCAGCTCTCAATTGGTCCGAGGAGGTGACATTCCCTCGGAGCCAAGTGTACTCTGCTCTCGGAGTTGGGTTATGTCCCACCGAGTGGATTATCATCGGCATGGGGTCAGAGCATCTCCCCCATGGCCGGCTCTCAATGGCCCGGGGAGGTGACATTCCCTCGGAGTCAAGTGTACTGCTAGCTTAGGGTCGGGTTATGTCCCACCAAAAGGATTATCATCGGCATGGGGTCGGAGCATCTCCTATATGGTCGGCTCTCAATTGGTCCGCGGAGGTGACATTCCCTCAGAGCCAAGTGTATTGCTAGCTCGGGGTCGGGTTATGTCCCACTGAGTGGATTATCATCGGCATGGGGTCGGAGAATCTCCCCCATGGCCGGCTCTCAATTGGCCCGGGAGGTGACATTACCTCGGTGTAAAGTGCACTGCAAGCTCGTGGTCGAGTTATGTCTCACCGAGTGGATTATCATCGGTATGGGGTCAGAGCATCTCCCTCATGGCCGGCTCTCAATTGGCCCGCAGAGGTGACATTCCCTCGGAGTCAAGTGTACTGCTAACTCGGGGTCAGGTTATGTCCCACTGAGTGGATTATCATCGGCATTGGGTCGGAGCATCTCTCATATGGTCGGCTCTCAATTGGTCCGGGGAGGTGATATTCTCTCAGAGCCAAGTGTATTGCTAGCTCGGGGTCGGGTTATGTCCCACTGAGTGGATTATCATCGGCATGGGGTCGGAGAATCTCCCTCATTGCCGGCTCTCAATTAGCCCGGGGAGGTGACATTCCCTCGGTGTCAAGTGTATTGCAAGCTCGAGGTCTGGTTATGTCCCACCGAGTGGATTATCATGGGTATGGGGTCGGAGCATCTCCCAATGGTTGTCTCTCAATTGGTCTGGGGAGGTGACATTCTCTCGGAGCCAAGTGTTCTGCTGGCTCGGTGTAGGACACAGAAATCGGTGACGCTATTCCAGGCTCACAGCCCAGTTGGGAGTACGGAGTAGCCCGCTGGGGAACTAAACCAGAAAAATAAAATGGAGTCGCCACCCAGTGTGAACTGGGAAAATGATTTAAGGCCACACTCACCCCTCGCAAAGGAAGACCTCAAATCGTTGGGTTCGGAATGGTCCTTTACTTATTCCACTTATAATGAACGGATTTATGTAATAATATAACCGAGTCTACACAAGAATAACCTATATCTAAGTTCGCATACAACCTATATCTAGTTTCCATGCATAAAAATAAGTTGGAATAACGGCAAGCACACAATCTCATGAACATATTGAATTAACAAACGCGAAAATATAATTAAATAACAATTTAAACGTAAACATAGATTAAATTCCTAATGCGAAAGAAATAACTAATCATGCTTGGAAATAATCAACTAAATCATGCATAAAAGTAACATACTATTTCTAATAAACAACAAATAAACATAAGATTGGATGACATGAAATATGTGTGTTTCTCAAGCGGTACGTGGAGTTGTCTCCCAAGTACAGACCGCATTACCGTCCATTCGGATTCGGCTACGGAATTTATTTCTGGGTTTTCATCCTATATACCGCAAGAGATAACATATATTTCATTCATCCCATGGCCACAACATACATGAATTCACAATATGCATGCAAAGAGATATTAATAAATAACAGAAAAAATAGCGGGAATAAATAAAAAGGTGCCCTCAGGTCTAACCTCTTAAGTCGTCTCTTGGAAGTGCGCTACGTGGTTGTCGGAAGGGTTGGAGCACCGCAACTTTTTTGATTTACCGGTTCGTTGTTTTCCTTCGTTGCCTCACTGTTTGGGCTGCTGTTTTGCTCTGTTTTATGCGGTGGATGTATAGTTTTTCTGGACTGGTTTGCGATTTAAAAGCGCAGTTTTTCAGGGACTTTTTTCAGTGAAAATGAACTGTTTTTCATAGGCTGTTTTTGGTGGTTTTAGAGGTAGATTTCAGGGACAATTTTCGGTGGTTTGGAGTGCAGTTCAGGGGCTAATTTTTGGTCATTGCTGGGGTATGTTCTGGAGTGTTTTTATGCAATTTGGAGTGCTATGGGCTAAGTGTGGTTGATGCGTGAGGGCTGTGCGTGTGTGAGTTCAGTTAGTGTGCTCGTGCGTGAGGGCTGTGAGTGGCTGTGTGTGCGTGAGGGCTGTGTGTGGTGTGAGTCCGGTCAGTGTGCGTGTGTTTGAGGGTTGTGAGTGGTTGTGTGTGTTTGAGGGCTGTGTGTGTGAGTTCGGTCAGTGCGCGTGTATTTGATGGCTGTGAGTTGTGAAGGTTGTGTGATGTGTTGAATTGGTGATGGGTTGTGCGTGCGTGGGGCTGAGTGTGGTTGATGAGTGAAGAGTGAGTGAGGTGTCGTGGCAGTGGAGGGTTTGTGAGCAGTGTGGGTGAGTGGTTTGCAGGGATCTCTCTTTCACGGCAAGGAGGGACTGTTTTTCTATGCTTTGGGTGTGAGTGCTAGGGTCTCTAAGGTTGGGTTTATGCTTCATTTTATAGGCAATGGTTGGGGTTGTCCTTATGAGAATAGGGTAGGAATATTATGTAATTATGGGGGATATTTAGTTTGTGTATCATAAGGAAATGATCTCTTCAATTTATGAAGGTAATTTGATTTAATTTTATTTTATTTTATTTAGTTTAGGAATGTGATTTAATTTAATTAAGAAGGTGATTGATAAGATTTAATTTGAATCTTTTAATTTGGGAAGGTGATTTGGTTTGATTTCAACATGTGTTTAATGTGTGGATTTGTTATTTTGGAAGGCTTTGGGCGTGAATTAGGGGGTTTGGGCGTGTGGTTGGTCCTTTTGGTGGGCTTGGTGTATGGTTTGGTGGTGTTTGGGCTTGGTGTGTGGCTTGCGGGGGTTTTGGGCCAAGGCTAAGCAAATGAATTAAATCCAACAGGGTATTGATTTCTTACTTTTCCCTTCCGACGTCCGTTTCCCGTGACTTTTACAACTTAAAGAGTAGTGCCTCCGTACGAGGCTCATCATCGGGACTTATATGTAAAAATACAGTGCCTACAGTCGCCCCCACTTTGATGGGACTTGTGTAGTGTGTGACAATGACAATCCTATCAAAGTTATGCAATGTATTTTTACTTACCTGGCTCGCCAGCTGCCACTCGACTTTCCTGTTGCTTCGAACTGAGTTGATATGTTGGCGAGGTGCTTCGACCCTTGGGCTTTGTTCCCGAACCACCGAATGTGGGCTATATTCCCGAATTGTGCTGATGATGTAGTGGGCCTCGACCCTGGGATGCATCCCGGAACTGCAACTGATGTGTGGGCCTCGACCCTCAGACGCATCCAAAACTGATGATGTAGTGGGCCTCGACCATGGGACGCATCCCGGAAGTACAACTGATGATGCAGTGGGCCTCGACCCTGGGACACATCCCGGAACTGCAACTGAAAATGTGGGCCTCGACCCTGGGACGCATCCCAATACCACTGACAATATGGGCCTCGACCCTGGGACGCATCCCAATACCACTGACAATGTGGGCCTCGACCCTGGGACGCATCCCAATACCGCTGAAAAAGTTGGCCTCGACTCTGGGACGCATCCCCAAAACTGCTGACAACGTGGGCCTCGACCCTGGGACGTATCCCAATACCGCTAACAATGCGGGCCTCAACCTTGGGACGCATCCCCAAACTGATACTAATGTGGGCCTCGACCCTGGGACTCATCCCTAAAACTGATGCTGATGTGGTCCTCGACCCTGGGACTCATCCCCAAACTGATACTGATGTGGACCTCGACCCTAGGACTCATCCCCAAAACTGATGCTGGTGTGGGCCTCGATCTTGGGACTCCTCCCCAAACTGATACTGATGTGGGCCTCGACCCTGGGACTCATCCCCGAAACTAATGCTGATGTGGGCCTCGACCTTGGGACTCATCCCCAAAATGATACTGATAGTGGCCTCAACCCTGGGACTCATCCCCAAAACTGATGTTGATGTGGGCCTCGACCCATGCTCCATCCTCGAAATGACATTCCTGGCATACTGAACCTCATCCCCTAGGCATTGCTGATGTGATGGTTCATTCCCAAACCGTGATGTATGAGAAATGGTAGACTGGTCGCCCATCAGTCTCGGTTCATCTTTATGTTCTTTGCTGCTTTCATTAGGTCAAGGTAGATCTCCTGATGTGATTTTACATACCAACACACTATACTGCCTCTCACGAGATAATCCTGATGGACAAACATATTTTCATCCTCAAATGATGCTTCGTATCGAAACCAGAGAACCTTCAAAGTACTTGATACGCTCAAATCCGATCGTCTGAATGAGTGATCTGAACTAGACTCCCAGTGTGTGTGTGCCAAGGTTCTTTCGCAGCTTAATCCTTAAGTAAGCCAACTCGATGATTTTGTCTTGGAGAATTGGATCAGTGGGTCTAACCAACCGAGATGTCTTGATCATACTCTGCAATTACTCGTTCGTACTCAACATGATATGGTTTTCTTCTTCTTTTCTTCCGTCTCTTTCTTTTCTTTCTTTTCATTTTGAACTTCTTTTTTCTCTATTCTTTTTCTTTTTCTTTTTCTCTTTTCCTCTCTTTTTTTTTCGACACACCTACCCTTTAAGGTAGCATTTCTCCTCACGGTGGTCATAATACTCGCTTATGGGTAGCTTCACGCTTATCGGTTATAGGTGGTCTATTTTTTTCCTTTTCTTTTCAGAGACTTTTTCTTCGCTTCCAACCATATCACATATCGTAACATAAGTAAACCAGGATGGACATCTAGGCAAATGGTCATTCACTGATCCGCCATCTCTTCAACTAGTCATCTCGCCGACTACTCAGGCTTCTACTACTAAGATCCTGTAATCAAGTGCTCGCGAGTCTAGCCGAGATCAACCACTCAGAATACTGGATGAGAGCACATCCCGCACTCATCGTTTCTAAGGTTTCACCCTACAGCAAACTGTTGGACAATTATGACCCATAGCATCACTGTTTGTACAAAAATGGTGTTGTTGTACAAATTGACTATGTGACAAAGTAAATTGCTCTTTTATCATTTGTAATTAGATTACCAAGATGTATAAATGATAGAAGGTCCTTATGATTAGTTCCGGATTGAGATGATATGAGACAGTATCAATCCACGAAGGTTTAATCATTAAATATCCCTAGTCGTAGTATTATCGAGATTGGACATCGATAATGCGGAATAAACTAGTATTACACTTGTGCGCGTTGTGGGAACATAACGGTATAGTTCTCATATATTTGGGTATTGGATACTCATGCAAGTGTAATAGGAGGTTGTGTTTACCGATGGTACGGAAACAGCTTCGCTCTGGATAGACCCCTCCGAATTCCATTGGTAGTATGACTATGTGTCTATGGAAGTCCGAATCAGGGTAGGTGTATTTGGTCTTAACCTGAGACTTGCACCGCTAATACTTGCGATAATCAATATACTTTGGTTTTGGTCGTCCAGGGCTTTAACCGGTTCTATGTACGCCTCTTCTGGGTATATTGAGAATCGTAGTGTATTGGGTGTGATGTCGAGATGGAAGTATCACTCCAGTCATAGTGGAGATGATGATCACGTAAGATACGGAACTGGTGCTCTTATATGCTGCAGCTATCGGGATATTATGACTAGGTTATGTTTATCCGATTATAGAGACTAGTTACCAGAGATCCGATATGTGCTTCGTACGGGGCAGACACAATTCCAGCCCCAGGCCTAGCACGTGACATCCGATACTGGATCGCAATACATAATACTACGTATACTATGCCTGATACAGATTACATATTCCTTTAAGAATATTTCTAAAGAATTGGGTAGGCACAGTGCTTTGCTAGAAGCCAACCATGTCTTGTAAATCGGTAAAAACGTAGTACTAGGTACGTACGTGTTCGGATAGTCTGACGACCGGATTTATTGCCAACATATCCGGGGATCTCATGGGTTGCTTCCTGAGGATTCACCGATGACGTATGACTCGCACATAATTAATCTAGGATTAATTATTAGAGAGAGAAAATTAATCTAGGATTAATTGCGGAGATATTTTATCTGGGATAAAATATTATTTAAGAGAGAGAACGATTAATTTGGAATTAATCGATATAATAATATATTTGATATATTATACGAAATTAGATTTCCACGCGGAATTAAAATTGGATTTTAATTCGGGCGAACGAGTTAATTTAGAATTAATTCACTACCGACGTGAATAGTAATTTTGCTAGGCATAATTATTTAATTAAATTTGATTTAATTACGTCGCAACGGAAAATTCGTTAATTCGGAATTAGCTAACCCGAGCCCGGGAGTGTTTGCGGGCCCCTCGCATTTCGAATTCAAGTGCGGCCTACAAGTCACATCACGCGTCACATCACTTGTCATTCAAGTGATGGATGTCTTGTCACTTTGAGTGATTGACAACTAGTCACTATTTATGAGTGATGTGAGTGGTTGAAGGCTTTAATGCTTGTACTTTTGGATTTGAATTTTGGTATTAGTTTTTGGAAAACCAAATACACCAATTAACCAACTCATTCTCTCCTTCTTCATTCTCCTACCTCTCGGCCAAGTGCCATTTTCTCTCATTCTCTATTTCTTTCATGGCCGAAAGTTTAACAAGGGGAATAGAAAAATTGTGGCAATTTTTCAAGAGTGCTAGCACACATTAGGAGTCATCCAAAGGTGATAGGGAAACTCATCTATGAGCATGGAATCTACAAACAAAGCTTGGAGCTTGGAGATTCAACTTGGAGCACAAAAAGGAGCCATGGTCGAACCATGGAAGAAAAGCTTGGAGAATTTTTGTTGTTCCTCGCATCGCAAAAGCCGATCAAAGTGAGTATTCCACAACTTTACTTTGTCCTATTCACACTTTTAAATGCTTAAATTGATCTTGGTTTGACCTAGAAAACCCAACACAAACAATGTCATCACCGGACATATGCCTAACCATCAAGGACTTCTCTCTCTCTTCTTTTTTTTTTCACTCCACTGGAATTCTTCCTTTCAACCGCTAATACTGATGTGGGCCTCAACCATGGGATTCCTTCCCGAAACTAATATCGATTCATTCCAGAAACTGATGTGGGCCTCAACCCCGTGATTCAATCCTGAAAACTGATATTGATTCTGGTTGGCTTACATTTGTCGTTTTCGCTTTTTCTTCTTTGAAACCTGTGATTACAAAACAGAACAAACACAAAAAGAATGCAAATATGTTACGTGTATGCATGCATGCATGGATAAATTTCCTATTTCGTTGGGTTAGGTCTTCCGCCAATTCCCTTGGTGATCGTTCGGTCTTCTCTTCCTGAGGCAAAATATTGCTTCAATCTATCCACGTTGATCGGCTCGATGAACTCATTCCCTTCTAAATCTGACAGTCTCTCTGCCCCATTTCCCATTACTTTCTGGACTATGTAGGGTCCTTCCCAGTTGGGTCTGAACTTTCCCCTCGGGTCTGTCGTCGACGGCTTTGACTGCTTAAGCACCAGATCACCCTTTTTGATCTTAGTAGGACGCACCTTCTTGTTGAATTCTCGAGCCAACCTCTTCTGGTATAACTGCATATGACATAAAGACTTCATTCTTTTTTCATCCAGTAATGCTAACTGTTCAAATCTCTGCGAGGCCCATTCTTGTTCAGGTAACTCTGCTTCTGCTAATACCCGCATGGACTGTATCTCAACTTCTACCGGCAATACTGCTTCCATTCCGTAGACCAAAGAGTAAGGTGTGGCTCCCGTTGCTGTTATCACAAAGGTTTTGTACCCCCACAGGGCGTACGGCAGCTTATCGGCCCAATCTTTGTAGTTCTCCGTCATTTTGGCTAACATCTTCTTTATTGTCTTATTGGCTGCCTTGACTGCCCCATTTGCTTGCGGACGTAAGGTGACGACTTGTGATGTCCTATCCCGTACTTCTGTAGCATTCCCTTTATTTCTCATTGAAACTGGACTCCATTGTCTGTTACTACGTGATTCGGCATTCCATATCGACATATGAGGTTCTGGGCTATGAACTTCGCCATTTGTTTTATTGTAACGTTGCGAAACGACTCGGCTTCCACCCATTTTGAAAAGTAGTCTACTGCCAATACTATGAAGCGATGTCCATTCGATGCGTGTGGTCAAATTTCTCCGATCATATTAATTCCCCATGCTGAGAAAGGCCACGGCTCCGACAGCCCATGCAACTTTGTGTACGACATATGGTTCAAGTTACTGTGCGCTTGACAATCGTGACAATACTTTACC
Organism: Zanthoxylum bungeanum; assembly: GCA_019454045.1. NCBI lineage: Eukaryota > Viridiplantae > Streptophyta > Magnoliopsida > Sapindales > Rutaceae > Zanthoxylum > Zanthoxylum bungeanum. The sequence continues at coordinate 25,615 of SKCR01029647.1, read as the reverse complement.
AGCTTCGCGCAGTCAGCTTCCATGGTCGACCAGCAAAAGCCTTGTCTTACTATCTTGCGAGACAAGTTCAACCCATTCATGTGCGGTCCACATACCCCGACATATACTTCTTTCATTGCCTTCTAAGCCTCTTCTTTTCTTAAACACTTCAGTTGGATGCCATTCGTCTGTCTCTTGTATAGTTCTCCCTTCAGACTTACATATTGGGAAGCCAACTTCTGAATGGCTATCTGGTCCTTTCTGCTCACTTCTTCTGGGAATTCCCTGTATTCTAAGTACCGCTGAATATCGTAATACCAAGGTTTCCCATCGTTGATCTCTACTTCCAATACCTTTTCTATCTCGTAGACAGGTCTGATTGCCGTTGTCAACACTAGAGGTCTCATCACCAACTTCTCCGGATTTTCCCAAGTCACGGCTAGTGTAGCTAACGCGTCGGCCATTTGATTTTCTTCTCGCGGCAAGTGTTGAAATTTACAATCGGGGAGGGCCTGTGCCAGACTCCTGAGGTGGAACAAGTAGGGTTTCAACCGTTCTTCCTTCATGACCCATTCTCCTTGCATCTGTCGGACTACCAACATCGAGTCTTCGTAAACTTCCACGTTTTTAGCTTTCAAGGCTATCAATGTTTTCAGTCCAAAGGCGCATGCTTCATACTCAGCCATGTTATTGGTTACTCTAAACGTCAATCTTTTGGCCATCGGTAAGGTTTCTCCCTCAGGGGTTACTATCACGATCCCTATCCCGGCTCCTTTGCAATTCACTACTCCGTCAAAGTACATTTTCCATCCTTAGATTGTTATTGCTTGGATCTCCTCGTCTGGGAATTCAAACTTGTATTGATCTCCTTCTATCGGTTGTAATACTAAGAACTCTGCCACGGCTCGACCTTTGATTACTTTAGAGGTGAGATACTCAACGTCAAACTCTGTCAGCAATACCAACCATCTGCCTAACTTCCCTACTAGCGAAGGTACCGAATGCAGATACTTCAAGGGATTCTCCTTTGCTACCACTTGGATCTTGTATGACTAGAAGTAATGACGTAGTTTTCTGGACGCCGACACTACTACCAAACAGATCTTCTCTACTTCTTGATAGCGGGCTTCATATGGGAGCATCTTCTTACTGAGATAGTAGACTGCATGCTCTACCCCTGTTTCATCCGCTTGTACCATCATTGCCCCCAGCGCTTCGGGTTCTATGGCCAAATACAGTACCAAGGGTTTGTCTGGTCTTGGAGGTTTCAAGATATGAGGTTTCACCAAATATTCTCTGATCTTGTCGAATGCTTCTTGGCATTGCTCATGTTCTTGATATATCCCTTATTCGCGGGGTGGTAGACTGGTCACCCCCAGACTCGTCTTTCTTTCCTTGCCGTAAAGTTTTCTGTTTCTCTATTTTCTTTTCCCCGATATCCCTGTTTGCTAAACCCTTCTTGAAAAACTTTTTATTTTTAATCTCTAACCCAACGGATATCTATGATGGCTTTTAAGACACAGGGGTTAACAAGATGCATGTATGCATGAGATGCATGAAATATATAAGTCGGCCCATTATCATTCCAAAGCATTCAACCATACTATTGCGTGGTGCAAACTTGTCCCAGTTGAAAAGGCCCAACAGGTTTACACTTTTGCAATAACACGGCTAAACAACTTCAAATGATAAAAGGCCTAAACACAAAATGGCCCATCGTTATTTTAGAAGCTTTTGGCCCAATTGTCATGAGACACAAACTCGTCCCAGTTTAAATAGCCCAACAAGTTCACAACTCATGACGAAAGGTCCAACTGAATCCAAATGACGATAGTCCTAAACATAGGTATAACTAGATAGTTTCTATTAGTCCTACAACTACAGTTCATATGCGGGTTTAAAGGGGTATAGACAAAGGCTCCCACTGACGAAGGATTGCCCACAACTAGGACTCCCCACTCAAGGGTTCGAGCGACTAAGTGAGCGCACCTTTTTTAAACCTTAAGGTACGTGCCAACGAGTTATGATGTGTGACTGACTGTCAAATGGATTTCCTATTATAGATTCCCTATAGGGAGGACGGAGCGAACTCTCTTAAATACCCAAGTCTCATAGGCTCTTATCGCCTTGGTGACAGGAATAAACAACAAGTCCTCCAAATTAGTTTGTGATCGGCGTAAACGCACACGTATAACGCAAGCGTACGTATCGTTCAAGTAGTATAAAAATATCGATCCCACGAGGACTTAATTCCTACTGTTGTTATTAATTATTGATACTATTTATTTACAAGTATCTAATTATAGGGAGAATAGAATTGATTGCTTGATTGATTTGGTTGGTTGTAGATTTGCTAAATAAATAAAAAGACAAAAGAAAATACTAAGGAAAATAACAAAAGACACAAAGATCTAGGGTTGTGAATCATTCTAATATCTTTTAAAAGATGAAGTGATTATTTTATATTTGTGTAATAAATCAGTTTGCTAACCTGGAACACGAAATTATGCAAAAGCCTCTGTCGATGGTCAGACGCAAATACCCAGTTTAACCCAATTGAATCATATGTCTATGTCAACCAAATTATCTGGATTCATTAAGTTTAAGTTCCAATTATGGCTACCCCCGCCCTACAGGTATATGTCTATCCTGTAAGGAAATTTATTAATGGGTTATCTATCCTAAAGGAAGATAGTGGGCTATTAAGTCTAAGGCTGAAACCTAAATCCCTATGTCTAGTTCATTTTAGATTTACCAGATCAATCTTATTGGTGATCAGACAACAAGAAGCATTAAGCTTAAGACTTAATAAGTAAACCTTTAAATTATCCAAACTATAAAATAACCCTTTATAAACCGGTGATATTAGAATTCATCACAACCCCAGATAACTAATACATAACTAGGGCTAGTAAAAACTTAAAAGTAAAAGACATAAAGTAAAAATGTTGAAAAGTAAAAGCTGAAAAGTAAAATAAAATAAAATGCTAAGGTAAAAGGATCAACTTTTACTATTTACTATTTAGATATCTCCCTTAATATAATATATTAACTTGTGATTATTTTTCCAACTAGCCATATAGGCGGTAACCTGATTAAGTCAAATTAAGTTCAACCAGCCATAAAGGCGGAACCATAATAAACATGCCATATAGGAGGCAAGAAAATTTAATTACCAACCGACCAATCTGGCGGTATCCTTGATTGGTCAGGTTTAAACCAAATTAAAATGATTTACCAACCGACCACTCTCGCGGTATCATTTTTAAGTCAATATTTTAAATAGTGAATATATTATTTTTAAGGGAGATTAATCTAAATAGTAATAGTAAAAGAATTACCTTTCACCCTAGCTGGGGAAGTTACCTCCTCATGGTAAATAGTAAAAACTGTAAAAAGTAAGAAAGTAAATTACTATTATTAAAGAACATAATTAAAATTATTTACAAAACTAAAAAAAAACTAAAAACTAAAAGAAACTAGAGAGAGAAACTCTCTCTTTACATCAAAGAGATGAGAGAGAGTGGTACAACTAAAACTGAAACGTCGAGCTGAATTTATAGGCTTGGGTAAGGGGTACGCGTCGCGACGCTGGCTTGGCGTCGCGATGCGCGTTGATCTTTGACACGTGTTGCTTGGCTTCGCGAGATCATGACATGTGGCACTATTATGTCGGCAGTTGACTTTTTGATGTCGGCAACATGTGATGGAGACACGTGTCCAGGTGCATGTTAGCATGATCCGCTAGGATTTTGACACGTGGCAGGTGCATTTTAGCGTAGATGATGATTGTCGGCATCTTAGGATGATGACACGTGGCAGGCGCATGTTAGCAGATCTTCTGTGATGGTGACACGTGGCACGGCGCACGTTAGCAAAGTCAAACTTTTCAAATTCTTACCCGTTGACCCGGTGCACGTTAGCATGACCCGGTGCACGTTCGGCGTCACGACGCCAAGTGTTTGGGCGTCGCGACGCGGATAATTTACCAAAATGCCATTTTTGCCAATTTTCACTGTTTTGCTCCAAATCACCTCCAGAATGTCCTGAAACTTTATTTATCTACAAAATAACACAAAACACATCAAAATATTCACAAAACGCAAGAAACTATACAAAATATTAGGTTAAATGAGTGGGAAATAGTGATAGATTTACCACTCATCACACCCTCAAACCTAACATTTTGCTAGTCCTCGAGCAAAACATAGAATAAAATAACATAATAAAATTTAACTAAGCCACTTTTGTAGGGATCACGGTTGCATTTAGCGTATGCAACAAGCCTTTAAACCCCTACGTGTCCCTAGTAGACGAGTTGTAGTCTCGTGAGGGTTTACAGCAATGATACCCACAAACATTTTACAAAAGTAAAAAGGTAGTAAAACTAATGCACACAAAAGCAAAAAGACAAGCGAAAAGAGAATAAAGATGTTAGTGACTAATCATGTGAAATTTGTACTCCAAGTTACTAGTTGTTTCCTTTCTTTCTAAATTATTGAATAAGTAAATTCTCCGATTATATTTACCATTCTCCATATACACAGCCAACAAAATATTAAACAACTCATTTTTGCCCACAACAGTCATAAGTGCAGTTGATAAGAGAGTAATATTTTTGTCCTAAAGTTTTATCAGAATTCACACCTTTTTGCAGCAATGGAATAATTTTTCGGATTTTTCTGATTTTTTCTTTGATTTTTTTCTCTATTTTTTATTTATATACAATATCTTCCATCTATGTAGCAAGCTTTGGGCCAGTGACTCCCAAACCAGTTGGCTTTATGGCAACAGGTGTTAAGACACCCCCACGGACTTAATTACTCAGACTTCAGATATATATATTGTTTTGCAGCATCTTTGATCCATCTAGCGAGTTTTGGGCAAGTGACTCCCAAACCAGTTGGTTTTAGAGCACTAGGTGTTAAAAAACCCTTACAGACTTAATAACTCGGATCTCAGATTTTTTTTTTTTTACTCCATTGCTTTTTGAGATGCTTCCTCCAATTAAACTAGAGCACTGAATATTACAAACTTTTCAATTTTAGCTCATGTCTGTATGTTTCTATGTATGTTGATAATATCTGTCAACTGAGCATAAGAAGATCCATTTTAGTCAGTTTTATGGAGAATTTACAAATTAAATAATTCAAAAGGAAATAAACAAAAATTAACTTGTTCCGAAATAGGTTTGAAATATGTCTCAGGAGTGGAAACTCCTTACTCAGCTATCTCTTACCAATTTCACATTTTTAGTCAAAATAAAAACACAAAAAATGAAAAATATTTTGTAATTTTTGAAAATTTTCAATTTTTTTGTATTTTTCGAAAAATTTTGGACTAAAAATAAAAACAACACATAAACTAAAAACAAGGTACTGATCAACTAATTCCCTCCCCCAAACCTAAATGAGACATTGTCCCCAATGTCTTAAATAGTAAAAGGAGAGTTAAGAAGGTCGTACCTGGTTAGCTGAAAATCTACAGTAAATTAAAGGGTTAAGATTGGTTCGAGGAACGGGAAGCTCAATTTGATGCACAAATTCAGAGTTAAGCGGCGTCTATACAAAGAATAACAGATCAAGTTAGACAATTAACAGAGAACCTGAATCACATATCTCACGGAGCAAATTCAAATACTACTGAAGAAGCCTTTCAATATCCTGAGATTCATCATGACATCATAACAGAGGACGAGGCTGAGCAGTATCAAGAATCTGAGGTATCAGTTCAGGAGCCTGAACCAACAAGGTCTCAATTTGATTTTTATTATTCTGACTCTGACGAGGACAAAGAAGCTGAGCTGTTTGTACAAATTGCACCAACAAAAGAGGATCAAACTTTCAATCCTCAAAATGAAGATCTTGGAGCATGCTTTGCAACGATGTTTGAAGAAGATCTTCCTGAACCATCCATTCCAGTCATATCAGAGGATGAAGACCTAAAATCTGACATTTCTTTACATCCTCAGGTTGACAATTTTGAAGCATGTATTTCACAGATGACAGATGAAGAGCTGAATATGGAAATTTTCAAATACATCTATGAAATACATGCTTCAAAATTGTAAACCTGAGGATGAAAATAAATTTCAGATTTTAGGTCTTCATCCTCTGCTCTGGGTGAAATGATTGGCTCAGGTAGATCTTCTTCAAACATTTGTGCAATAGATGCTCCAAGATCTTCATTTTGAGGGTTGAAAGTTTGATCCTCCATTGTTGGTGCAGTTGGTACAAATAGCTCAGCTCAGAGTCAGAATAATAAAAATCAAATTGAGACTTTGCCAGTTCGGGCTCCTGAACTGATACCTCAGATTCTTGATACTGCTCAGCCTCCTTCTCTGTTAAGGTGTCATTGTGAAATGTTTGGTACTTGAAGGCTTCATTAGTGTCATCTGAAAATGGTCCATAAGGTATGTAGCTTTGGTTTTCTATTAATTGTCTCGTCTGATCTGTCAATCTCTGAATGAATGCTGATTGTCTCTGAATACTTTCGAATTGATTTTGGCATGTTTCAAGCATTGTATCCAGCTTTTCGTCTTGTTTCTTGACCCAATCTTTGAGCATGTCAATCATCTGATCTTCCTCTGATGGTTCTGATTGTTGATGAAGATTGTAGGTAGATGGTGGATAAAATGGAAAATATGATAGTTCTTCGTACCTTGAATGATTCTGATAATTCTACCACTCTAAAAGGTAAATACATTGATCGCTCGGGTGGTTACCATCACATATTACACATCTCCCAATTTCGTTCTGTTGAGCAAATGTAGCATTGCTTGGTTCTAGCATCCAGTGATAACTGTTGGGCTGGACAACAAGCCTCAGAAAACCGGACTGTTGCTCCCAGATTTGGGGTGTATCTTCTAGTAAGGCTCATGATCTTTCAATTTCCCAATAATGTTCCATTTTTCAATCACCTGCAAACAAAAGAAAGAAATAAAAATTACAGATAAAAATAAAGAAAATTAGATATAAGTAAATTGGATAGCTTCAAAATTAACAACTCAAGAAAAATAAGTCCCCGGCAACGGTGCCAAAAACTTGACCGGCGTAAACACACACGTATAACGCAAGCGTACGTATCATTCAAGTAGTAAAAAAATATCGATCCCACGAGGACTTAATTCCTACTGTTGTTATTAATTATTGATATTATTTATTTACAAGTATCTAATTATAGGGAGAATAGAATTGATTTCTTGATTGATTTGGTTGATTGTAGATTTGCTAAATAAATAAATAAATAAAAAGACAAAAGAAAATACTAAGGAAAATAACAAAAGACACAAAGATCTAGGGTTGTGAATCATTCTAATATCTTTTAAAAGATGAAGTGATTATTTTATGTTTGTGTAATAAATCAGTTTACTAACCTGGAACACGAAATTATGTAAAAGCCTCTGTCGATGGTCAGACGCAAATACCCAGTTTAACCTAATTAAACCATATGTCTATGTCAACCAAATTATCTGGATTCATTAAGTTTAAGTTCCAATTATGGCTACCCCCGCCCGACAAGTTTATGTCTATCCTGTAAGGAAATCTATTAAAGGGTTATCTATCCTCAAGGAAGATCGTGGGCTATTAAGTCTAAGGCTGAAACATAAATCTCTATGTCTAGTTCATTTTAGATTTACCAGATCAATCTTATTGGTGATCAGACAACAAGAAGCATTAAGCTTAAGACTTAATAAGTAAACCGTTAAATTATCCAAACTATAAAATAACCCCTTATAAACCGGTGATATTAGAATTCATCACAACCTCAGATAACTAACACATAACTAGGGCTAGTAAAAACTTAAAAGTAAAAGACATAAAGTAAAAATGCTGAAAAGTAAAAGACATAAAGTAAAAGCTGAAAAGTAAAATAAAATAAAATGCTAAGGTAAAAGGATCAACTTTTACTATTTACTATTTAGATATCTCCCTTAATATAATATATTAACTTGTGATTATTTTTCCAACCAGCCATATAGGCGGTAACCTGATTAAGTCAAATTAAGTCCAACCATCCATAAAGGCGAAACCAAAATAAACCTGCCATATAGGCGGTAAGAAAATTTAATTACCAACCGACCAATCTAGCGGTATCCTTGAATAGTCAGGTTTAAACCAGATTAAAATGATTTACCAACCGACCAATCTGGCGGTATCCTTTTTAAGTCAATATTTTAAATAGTGAATATATATTATTTTTAAGGGAGATTAATCTAAATAGTAATAGTAAAAGAATTACCTTTCACCCTAGCTGGGGAAGTTACCTCCTCATGGTAAATAGTAAAAATTGTAAAAAGTAAGAAAGTAAATTACTATTATTACAGAACGTAATTAAAATTATTTACAAAACTAAAAAAAAAAACTAAAAACTAAAATAAACTAGAGAGAGAAACTCTCTCTTTACATCAAAGAGATGAGAGAGAGTGGTACAACTAAAACTGAAATGTCGAGCTAAATTTATAGGCTCGGGTAAGGGGTGCGCGTCTCGACGCCAAGCCAGCGTTGCGACGCGCGTTGATCTTCGACACGTGTTGCTTGGCTTCGTGAGATCGTGACACGTGGCACTGTTATGTCGGCAGTTGACTTTTTGATGTCGGCAACATGTGATGGCGACACGTGTCCAGGTGCATGTTAGCGTGATCCGCTGTGATTTTGACACGTGGCAGGTCATTTTAGCGTAGATGATGATTGTCGGCATCTTAGGATGATGACATGTGGCAGGCGCACGTCATCTACACAAGAATAACCTACATCTAAGTTCGCATACGACCTATATCTAAGTTTCCATGCATAAAAATAAGTCGGAATAACGGCAAGCACACAATCTCATGAACATATTGAATTAACAAACGCGAAAATATAATTAAATAACAATTTAAACGTAAACATAGATTAAATTCCTAATGCGAAAGAAATAACTAATCATGCTTGGAAATAATCAACTAAATCATGCATAAAAGTAGCATACTATTTCTAATAAACAACAAATAAACATAAGATTGGATGACATGAAATATGTGCGTTTCTCAAGCGGTACGTGGAGTTGTCTCCCAAGTACAGACCGCATTACCGTCCATTCGGATTCGGCTACGGAATTTATGTCTGGGTTTTCATCCTATATACCGCAAGAGATAACATATATTTCATTCATCCCATGGCCACAACATACATGAATTTACAATATGCATGCAAAGAGATATTAATAAATAACAGAAAAAAGAGCGGGAATAAATAAAAAGGTGCCCTCAGGTCTAACCTCTTAAGTCGTCTCTTGGAAGTGCGCTACGTGGTTGTCGGAAGGGTTGGAGCACCGCAACTTTTTTGATTTACGGTTCGTTGTTTTCCTTCGTTTCCTCACTGTTTGGGCTGCTGTTTTGCTCTGTTTCATGCGATGGATGTGCAGTTTTTCTAGACTAGTTTGTGGTTTAATAGTGCAGTTTTTCAGGGACTGTTTTCAGTTAAAATGAGCTTTTTTTCATGGGCTATTTTCGACGGTTTTAGGGGCATATTTCAGGGACTGTTTTTGGTGGTTTGGAGTATAGTTCAGTGGCTAATTTTCGGTCATTTCTGGGGTATTTTCTGGAGTGTTTTTATGTGGTTTGGAGTGCTAGGGGCTGAGTGTGGTTGATGCGTGAGGGTTGTGCGTGTGTGAGTTCGGTTAGTGTGCTGGTACGTGAGGGCTGTGAATGGCTTTGTGTGCGTGAGGGCTGTGTGTGTGTGTGAGTCTGTTCAGTATGTGTGTGTTTGAGGACTGTGAGTGGTTGTGTGTGTTTGAGGGCTGTGTGTGTGAGTTCGGTCAGTGCGCGTGTGTTTAAAGGCTGTGAGTTGTGAAGGCTGTGTGATGCGTTGAATTGGTGAAGGGCTGTGCATGTGTGGGGCTGAGTGTGGTTGATGCGTGAAGAGGGAGTGAGGTGGCATGGCAGTGGAGGGTTTGTGAGCAGCGTGGGTGAGTGGTTTGCAGGGATCTCTCTTTCACGTCAATGAGGGACTGTTTTTCTATGATTTGGGCGTGAGTGCTAGGGTCTCTAAGGTTGGGTTTATGCTTTTTTTATAGGCAAGGGTTGGGGTTGTCCTTATGAGAATAAGGAAGGAATATTATGTAATTATTGGGGATATTTAGTTTGTGTATCATAAGGAAATGATCTCTTCAGTTTAGGAGGGTAATTTGATTTAATTTGATTTTATTTTATTTAGTTTAGGAATGTGATTTAATTTAATTAGGAATGTGATTCATGAGATTTAATTTGAATCTTTTAATTTGGGAAGGTGATTTGGTTTGATTTCAACATGTGTTTAATGTGTGGATTTGTTATTTTGGAAGGCTTTGGGCATGAATTAGGGGGTTTGGGCGTGTGGTTGATCCTTTTGGTGGGCTTGGTGTGTGGTTTGGTGGTGTATGGGCTTGGTGTGTGGCTTGCGGGGGTTTTTGGCCAAGGATAAGTTTTAAAACAGAGGCCTAACGAGCAAACCCGAAGCTAAACAAACAAATTAAATCCAATAGGGTATTGATTTCTGACTTTTCCCTTTCGACGTCCGTTTCCCGTGACTTCCACAACTTAAAGAGTAGTGCCACCATACGAGGCTCATCATCGGGACTTATATGCAAAAATACAGTGCCTACACTCGGAGTCAAGTATACTACAGGCTCGGGGTTGGGTTTTGTCCCACCGAGTGGATTATCATCGGCATAAGGTCGGAGCATCTCCCCACTGACTGGCTTAGGGTCGGGTTATGTCCCATCGAGTGGATTATCATCGGTATGGGTTCGGAACATCTCCCCCATGGCCGGTTCTCAATTGGTCCGGGGAGGTGATATTCCCCCGGAGTCAAGTGTACTGTTAGCTTGGGGTCGGGTTATATCCCACAGAGTGGATTATCATCGGCATAGGGTCGGCGTATCTCCCCATGGCCAGTTCTCAATTGGTCCGGGGAGGTGACATTCCCCTGGAGCCAAGTGTATTGCTAGCTCGGGGTCGGGTTATGTCCCACCGTGTGGATTATCATCGGCATAAGGTCGGAGCATCACCCTCATGATCGCCTTTCATTTGGTCAAGGGAGGTGATATTCCCTCGGAGCCAAGTGTACTATAGGCTCGGGGTCGGGTTATGTCCCACCGAGTGGATTATCATCGGCATGGGGTCGGAACATCTCCCCCATGGCCGGCTCTCAATTAGTCCGGGGACGTGACATTCTCTCGGAGTCAAGTGTACTGCTAGCTCAAGGTCGGGTTATGTCCCACTGAGTGGATTATCATCGGCATAAGGTCAGAGCATCTTCCGCATGGCCGGCTCTCAATTGGCCCGGGGAGGTGACATTCCCTCGGTGTCAAGTTTACTGCAAGCTCAGGGTCGGGTTTGTCCCACCAAGTGGGTTATCATCGGTATGGGGTCAGAGCATCTCCCTCATGGTTGGCTCTCAATTGGTCTGGGGAGGTGACATTCCCTCGGAGCCAAGTGTAGTGTTGGCTCGGAGTCGGGTTATGTCTCACAGAGTGGATTATCATTGGCATGGGGTCAGAGCATCTCCCCTATGGTCGGCTCTCAATTGCCCGGGGAGGTGACATTCCCTCGGAGTCAAGTGTACTACTCGCTTAGGGTCGGGTTATGTCCCACCGAAAGGATTATCATCGGTATGGGGACGGAGCATCTCCCATATGGTCGGCTCCTAATTGGTCTGGGGAGGTGACATTCCCTCGGAGCCAAGTGTTTTGCTAGCTCGGGGTCGGGTAATGTCCCACTGAGTGGATTATCATCGGCATGGGGTCGGAGAATCTCCCCATTGGCTGGCTCTCAATTGGCCCGGGGAGGTGACATTCCCTCAGTGTAAAGTGTACTGCAAGCTCGGGGTCGAGTTATGTCCCACCGAGTGGGTTATCATCTGTATGGGGTCTGAGCATCTCCTCATGGCCGGCTCTCAACGGCCCGGGGAGGTTACATTCCCTCGATGTCAAGTTACCGCTAGCTCAGGGTCGGGTTATGTCCCACCTAAAGGATTATCATCGGCATGGGGTCGGAGCATCTCACATATGGTCGGTTCTCAATTCCGGGACGGTGACATTCCCTCAGAGCCAAGTGTATTGCTAGCTCGGGATCGGGTTATTTCTTACTGAGTGGATTATCATCGGCATGGGGTCGAAGAATCTCCCTCATGGCTGGCTCTCAATTAGCACGGGGAGGTGACATTCCCTCGGTGTCAAATGTACTGCAAGCTCGGGGTCGGGTTATGTCCCACCGAGTGGATTATCATCGGTATGGGGTCGGAGCATCTCCCTCATGGCTGGCTCTCAAGTGGTCTAGGGTGGTGACATTCCCTCGAAGCCAAGTGTACTGCTGGCCCGGAGTCAAGTGTACTGCTGGCTCGGGGTTGGGTTTTGTCCTACCGAGTGGATTATCATCGGCATAAGGTCGGAGCATCTCCCCAATGACCGGCTTTCAATTGGTCCGGGGAGGTGACATTCCCTCGGAGCCTAGTGTATTGTTGGCTCGAGGTCGGGTTATGTCCCACCGAGTTGATTATCATCGGCATGGGGTCGGAGCATCTCCCCTATGGCCGGCTCTCAATTGGCCCGGGGAGGTGATATTCCCTTAGTGTCAAGTGTACTGCTAGCTCGGGGTCGGGTTATGTCCTATCGAGTGGATTATCTTCGGTATGAGGTCGGAGCATCTCCCTCATGGCCGACTCTCAATTTGTCCGAAGACGTGATATTCCCCCGGAGTCAAGTGTATGTTAGCATGGGGTCGGGTTATATCCCACCGAGTGGATTATCATCGACATAGAGTCGGAGCATCTCCCTCATGGCCAGCTCTCAATTGGTCCGGGGAGGTGACATTCCCCCGGAGCCAAATGTACTGCAAGCTCGGGGTCAGGTTATGTCCCACCGAGTGGATTATCATCGGCATAAGGTCAGAGCATCTCCCCAATGATCGGCTTTAATTTGGTCCGGGGAGGTGACATTCCCTCGGAGCCAAGTGTACTGCTGGCTCGGGGTCGGGTTATGTCCCACCGAGTGGATTATCATCGGTATAAGGTCAGAGCATCTCCCCCATGACCGACTTTCAATTGGTCCAGGGAGGTGACATTCCCTCGGAGCCTAGTGTACTGCCGGTTCGGGGTCGGGTTATGTCCCACCGAGTGGATTATCATCGGCATGGGGGTGAAGCATCTCCCTCATAGCCGGCTCTCAATTGGAATGGGGATGTGACATTCCCTCGGTGTGAAGTGTATTGTTAGCTTGAGGTCGGGTTATGTCCCACTGAGTGGCTTATCATCGGCATGGGGCTGGAGGATCTCCCCATGGCCGGCTTTCAATTGGTCCGGGGAGGTGACATTCCCTCGTAGCCAAGTGTACTGCTGGCTCGGGGTCGGGTTATGTCCCACCGAGTGGATTATCATCGGCATGGGTTGGAGCATCTCCACATGGCCGGCTCACAATTGGTCCGGAGAGGTGACATTCCAATGGAGCTAAGTGTACTGCTGACTCGGGGTCGGGTTTTGTCCCACCGAGTGGATTATCATCGGGATAAGGTTGGAGCATCTCCCCCATGTCCGGCTTTCAATTGGTCCGGAGAGGTGACATTCCCTCTGAGCCTAGTGTACTGCTGGCTCGGGGTCGGGATATATCCCACCGAGTGGATTATCATCGACATGGGGTCAGAGCACCTCCCACATGGCCGGCTCTCAATTGGTACGGGGAGGTGACATTCCCTCGGTTTCAAGTGTACTACTAGCTCGGGTCTTGTTATGTCCCACCGAGTGGATTATCATTGGTATGGGGCTGGAGCATCTCCCCATGGCTGGCTCTCAATTGGTCTGGTGAGGTGACATTCCCTCGGAGCCAAGTGTACTGCTGGCTCGGGGTTGAGTTATGTCCCACTGAACGGATTATCATCGGCATGGGGTCAAAGCATCTCACCCATGGCCAACTCTCAATTTGCCCGGGGACGTGACATTCCCTCGGAGTCAAGTGAACTGCTAGCTCAGGGTCGGTTTATGTCCCACCGAAAGGATTATCATCGGAATGGGTCGGATCATCTCCCACATGGTCGACTCTCAATTGGTCCGGGGAGTTGACATTCCCTCGGAGCCAACTGTACTGCTAGCTCGGGGTCGGGTTATGTCCCACCGAGTGGATTATCATCGGCATAGGGTCGGAGCATCTCCCTCATGGCTGACTTTCAATTAGTCTGAGGTGGTGACATTCCCTCGAAGCCAAGTGTACTGCTGCTCGGGGTCGGGTTATGTCCCACCGAGTGGATTATCATCGGCATGGGGTCGGAGCATCTCCCCAATGGCCGGCTCTCAATTGGTCCGGGGAGGTGACATTCCCTCGGAGTCAATTGTACTACTAGCTCAGGGTTAGGTTATGTCCCACCGAAAGGATTATCATCGGCATGGGGTCGGAGCATCTCCCACATGGTCGGCTCTCAATTGGTCCGGGGAGGTGACATTCATTCGTCGCCAACTGTACTGCTAGCTCGGGGTCGGGTTATGTCTCACTGAGTGGATTATCATCGGCATGGGGTCAGAGCATCTCCCCTATAGCCGGCTTTCATTTGGTCCAGGGAGGTGATATTCCCTCGGAGTCAAGTGTACTGCTAGCTTGGGGTCGGGTTATGTCCCACCGAGTGGATTATCATCGGTATAGGGTCGGAACATCTCCCCCATGGCCAGCTCTCAATTGGTCCGGGGAGGTTACATTCCCTCGGAGCCAAGTGTACTGCTAGCTCGGGGTCGGGTTATGTCCCACCGAGTGGATTATCATCGGCATAAGGTTGGAGCATCTCCCATATGACCGGCTTTCAATTGGTCCGGGGAGGTGACATTCCCTCGGAGCTAAGTATACCAGTGGCTCGGGGTCGGGTTGTTAGGTTGGTGCTCGGATTGCTAATCCGGATCGTATTTATGTCTGATTCCTAAATACGAACAATTCTGTTTTCCATAATATTACTTAATTAATGGTAGCACCCTTGTCTTTTATACACTTATTCGATCTAATTACGATTTGATATCTGATTACGATTAGATTGAATTTGAATCTGGTTCAGTGATACGTGTATATTAGACAAAGACCCTAGGATTTACAATATAATGCGCAGTTACAACGTAGTTTGTAATTGGTATTGGGAAGCGCACTATAAGATGTATATCCTTAAATAAAGTTCCTGGTCAAGATTTCCTAACATGGGTCGGTTAGTAAAATCTGCTGAGACCAGTACATGTCGTATATCGTGACTTGGTCCGATGGTTTATCCAAGTGAACCATGAGTCTTGGGTGACTCATATAGACATGTAGGTGTTTATTTGATAAGACATTAAACGACTCACTGAAGATTTCCTAATAGATGGTATACCAACATCAATAGGAATCTTCTCGAGTTGAGCGAGCATAGTGGTCATTCGTCTTAAGATACCATAGTGGGATATATGAGTTATCTTCCACACTTTGATGGCAGTCACGTTAACGATCTATTCATGATCAGACCTCCGCCTGTTCGTTGGGTGTGGACTGATGCTCATGATATCCAGTGCGTATCAAGATAGGATCTGTCGGTCTTGTGTACAGGGCATATGCATCCCCACGTGTTTACGATCTAGTAAATCCATGGCCATGGTATAACTTCGAAAATCAATTCCGAATGTTATTTAGAGATCATAAATTGGAAGTCGACTATATTATACCGAACGGATTTGAAGTTCTCATCTATATCCCAGGTATAATATAGATGGCATGTGACAGAGGGATTATATGTATGCAATGACCTCGACTTGCATAGTTTAGCGAGATTATATGTGGTCGTCATAATCCATGAGTGGGTGGATTATGATAAACCTAAACTTAGAGGGTCCCACAATATGAAGTGTACTCGTTGAGCACTTGGGCAACGTGATATGAATAATACGGATTATTCATAATACTTCATCGGATTAAATAAGTTATTCGGATCGTTTAATCGGTTAAACGATAACACATGCTTTAGGGGATTTTGTCCGATAATAATTATTGTGTATTTGTATTTGATACATAATATGATTAGATACGCATTAATTATTTATCAAATGAGATTTTGACACATGTCATAAATATATGTATTTTTTATTTATTTTAAATAAAAATACATATATAATAATTATTATATTAATTGATTATTTGGATATTTAATTGTTAAATATTTGAATAATTAATTAATTAAACTTTTTTAATAAATGTTATAGAATTTGTCCAATTATTATTGGTCTACTTGGCATGATTTAAATTAAACTTTATTTGTCCATTTTGATTGGTTAGTATAAAGTATATTATAATTTGATTTTATTAAATTTATTAATTGGACAAAATTGCCCTTATTATGTCGGCTAAGGGGATTTTTTATTTGAAAAAATTTTATCATCTTCCTAACCTAACAGCCATAGCCGAAACCTTGAGGGAAGCATACCCTAAAATTGGTTTGATGAAACCATGAAGAAAAACAAAGGAAAATTCAAGAAAAGCTTAGCAAATTCAAGAGATTAAAAGGTAATCCTTAATCACTAAGCTTGGAAATTTAGTTTCTTGTTTTCTTGAATTACTAGAAATGTTCTAGGGTTCCTTTGTTTGTAAAATTTGGGGCTTTTGGTTGTGGTGGATGGATTGGAAGGAGTTGATGCATGTGTGAAGTATTTTGGATGAAATTATTGTAATATTAGTCCAATTTAGTCATTAGATGACATGTTGTCATTCTAGAGTGTTATGAACACTCTTTTAATGCCTAGAATTATTCTTGGGTTATTCATATGTGGTGACTTTGGTTGGTGTCTTGATTAATTAGATTAATCTTGAAAATTTTGGATTAAAGCATGAAAAATTAGTAAATTCAGTTTCTGGATCAGATCTGGTAGAACTGGAAACTTTGTGATGATTTTGATGTCATATGAATGTATTGGATGTGTTTTGGGAGTTGGAACAATTGCCGGAAGTGTTTCGGAGTTGAAATAAGCGAAAACGACCAAAAACGGCGTTATCGGGTGACTTTTGAGCCAACCGGGTGACGGCTGTCCAAACAGTGAGTTCGTCACTGTCCGGGCAGCCCATGAACTACCCTAACACTATTGGGGCTGACCTGGGCAGTCCCCATAAGTGTTGGGTGGTCGATTCGGTCAAAAATGCGCTTTAGGCCATTTTGCGGAAAACGTTTTTCGTAAAAGTTTCACGACATTTCATATATATTTATGTCTTTATTTGATATCGAATAAATAGGTTTAGGTGAAATATGAGTAAATTATTCATATTAGATATTGAATAATTTATTCGGTAATTTGAAAAAGTTTTAAATTATGATTTCGCCCGAACGCGCTTCCGCTGCGCCCATCGCCCAAAACCCCAACAAAAATGATATCAGAGCAGGTCTGATGCTTCATCCATTACATTATTCATGCTTGATATTTGATATTTAATCCAATTTTAATGTTCGCACATGCATGTAATCTAGATATGTTTCTTTACTTTTCGGTTCTACGTTAACGAAAAATATAACGGAAATTTAATGGTTAAATTGTGTTATGTTTTCTAAGGTAGAATTGAATTGTTTAGAAAATGATTTAGATTAAAAATTCTGCATTTGATGTAGAGTGTAGCTTTTTGAGGAAAATCCCCGTTTAAATAAGGATGTAAAGTAATGTGTATTGGATACATGTTTCTTGGTCCATCTTGTCAGTACGGTTTATGGGTATCTTTCTATAACTGCATCCGAGATCGTGCCAAAGCTTCGAGGGTGTAGGTTATAGAATTATTATCCATATCGGTTGTATATTGATACTGGAAAAATTCAAGTGAAAGTGGAAATCATGAACGTGCTAAAGCTGTCAAGACTACATCGGTAGCTGAGTTTGTCATTGACAAGTGAAGCCTTGATACGCCTCCTTGTGAACGTGCCAAAGCTGTCATAACGAGAAACAGTCAGGACCAGAACCGGAAGTCACTGGCGAGTGATTGACAATGAGTTGTCTACCTAATGAATATACATAGGCGAGATCATGTCAAAGCTGTGAGTCGAAATATATTCATGAGATCCTACTCTTACTATAGAATTCGATTTAATTATTGAATTCCCGTTGTCCGTTGGGGATTACGGTATTACGTAAAGTAGTGGGAGACATTGCTTGGTTAAAAATCCATAACTAAATCACTGCGTAATTTTATGGAATTTAATGCTTTCATTTTCCTTTTATTCTATATTGTCTATAGAATTATACTTCTAATCTACTGCATGCTTATTACTTAAATAAGTTTTCTAACTTTACTTATAGTTACGTAATTCTAGAATGGGTTCTAGAAAGACATTAGACTTAGATATTGTTAGATTAGTTTGAAACCATCGGGAACTGTTGTTCCGATTTTCTTGAAAATCAAGATGGTTTATGACTTAATTACTAAGTCACGTTAGGTAATCTAAATAGATATCTGGTTTAGGATATAATTGTCTAAAGAGAATTGTTTCTTATGCAGTAAGAATTGACTTGAATAGTTTATGTCTCGAGATTTTTGACTGGCACTAAGAAAACCCATTTAGTATTTGTTTATCTTTTAATGACGTTTCTTGGCCTTAGTGACTTTTAGAAGTCACGTGTCTGACACAGTTTGCTAATCAATTATTTACAATTATTGTGAGTAATTGAACGAAAATTATAAAGCTTAAGAAAGGAGATATGTATAGTTGTGTATAGAGAATATTGATTCTCACAATACGACAACTATATGTATTGGATACCAGATCTCTCATCTAGTTAATTAAAATAATATTTAATAACTGTTTTGATATTTGATATCAGAACTTGTGACTATTGGATAGTTACTTGTTATGTATAAACAGTTGTTACATATTTTAAGACGACCATGTTGAACGTCTTGAATTGTTCGAGAACTTTCAATATGTCTCTAATTAAACACAGATAGAATATTTTGAGTTCAAAGATATTCTATTTTTAGCGTTGAAAACTATATCTTTGGAATTCATTGTGAGTCTTTGAATTGTTCGAAGATATTTGATATGATCGAACACATGAATTTAAGGCAATTTAGTTCTAAATTTATTTAATGAATATGAGTCTGACTCAATATTAGACTTCCGCGATTCCATTTTGATGGAATTGGTCAGTGGGAGTTATCGAATCTTATATGGTTTGATTCGTTGATATTGAGTTTTACCGAATTGGTTTTTCAATACTCTTGGGGTTATGCTCCAGTAACATTAATCATCTCTTTAATTAAGGTTCCATTCGTTCTTACAGTTACATATATGATATGTATAGTAGAAAATTCGAATCTTGAAAAGTTTGAGATTTGAATCTTTCTTTTGTATAATGGTTATATAATTGAAAGGACTTGCGCCTCAGAGGTATACTAATCTCAAACTTAGTTAATCGTTCTTACAGAGTTTGTATTCTGCTAAGATCACAGTTTGATATACTAGCTTATAGAGCCTACTGTAGACTCAGATAAGCTTCCCGGAAATTCGTGTTCTCTGATTTTGATATCAGTTAGATTGTCTGGTTTGATCGAAGTATAGAGAATATGTATTTGTCAGTAGGGTCAGTGAGAGCGTACAAATTTCTTTCTAGTATTATATATCCTAAGTCTTCTTTTCTCCGTGAAAGCAATGAGAGTAGTTTTTTTTATATTTGATATAAAGTTTTGTATATTATATAAAACTAAGAGACTTGTGAGACACTCCCATTAGTCGAGCATTAGATATGATCTAATAAAGGACACAGTAAGACTATTTGTATGACGGTTAGTATAACTATTTGACAGTTAACGTGTCTTTTATATATGTAGTATACATCTTTCGTAAAGGATGATTCCTTTGTCGAAAGAGAGATTGATTGGAATGTCTAGTCAATCTTATGAATCATAAGATGATGGTGTAATGAATACTATATTATGTGCGATTAAAGATATCAATTTAATCGTAACTGTTACGAGTTATTTTGATATGCTACAGACCATAGGATGTGTCTTGAAACATGTTCTTTGTAATCTTTGAGATATTAAGAACAAGTTTCTTATTCAATGAGAATTTAGTCTGCAACCATAAGGTCAGATTAGTTTTGATTATAATTATGACATTAGATGGTCTATGTCATATAAAGTCAGAAAAGATGCAGTGGGAGTGTCACCATTGATTCTACTAAACTAGTGGAATCAATTGAAACTTATGAAGTATTGACGTATGAAGTTGCATAGTGACCCTATAGATTAGAAGTTGATATTAGTTTTGTGCTTGCGGTTGTCTTATAGTATTTTGGATTTGATCCATATATACTTAAATCCATATATACTTAGACAACTCAGCAGCTATAACACAGAACTGATATAGCATCTGAGTCATATTGATGTAGAATTTGAATTCTGCAGAATATAAATGATGCTGGCTAAGGAAAAACGGTTGGGTTTGTTAGACAGACTCGATTTATTAAAGCATGCTTACTTGTTCTTGCCTACCTCTTGAGTGCGAGGTGAGCTCTTGAGGGCCATGGGTATGCGATACACATTGAGATGTGTATATGATACTTTGGATTGGCACTAGAGCAAGTAGGAGAAATTGTTAGGGTTGGTGCTCGGAGTGTCAATCCGGATCGTATTTATGTCCGATTCATAAATACGAACAATTCTGTTTTCCATAATATTACTTAATTAATGGTAGCACCATTGTCTTTTATACACTTATTGGATCTAATTACGATTAGATATCTGATTACGATTAGATCGAAATTGAATCTGGTTCAGTGATACGTGTATATTAGACAAAGACCCTAGGATTTACAATATAGTGCGCAGTTACAACGTAGTTTGTAATTGGCATTCGGAAGCGCACTATAAGATGTATATCCTTAAATAAAGTTCATGGTCAAGATTTACTAACACAGGTCGGTTAGTAAAATCCACTAAGACCTGTATATATCGTATATCGTGACTTGGTCCGATGGTTTATCCCAGTGAACCATGAGTCTCGGGACACTCGTATAGACATGTATGTGTTTATTTGATAAGACACTGAATGACTCACTGAAGATTTCCTAATAGATGGTACACCAACGTCAATAGGAATCTTCTCGAGTTAAGCGAGCATAGTGGTCCTTCGACTTGAGATACCACAGTGGGATATATGAGTTATCCTTCATACTTTGATGACAGTCACGTCGACGATCTATTCATGATCAGACCTCCGTCTGTTCGTTGGGTGTGGACTGATGCTCATGATATCAAGAGCGTATCAAGATAGGATCTGTCAGTCCTGTGAACAGAGCATAGGCATCCGCACGTGTTTACGATCTAGTAAATCCATGGCCGTGGTATAACTTCGGAAATCAATTCCGAGTGTTATTTAGAGATCGTAAATTGAAAGTCGACTATATTATACCGAACAGATTTGACGTTCTCATCTATATCCCAGGTATAATATGGATGGCCTGTAATAATAATTATATTAATTGATTATTTGGATATTTAATTGTTAAATATTTGATTAATTAATTAATTAAACTTTTTCATAAATGTTATGGAATTTGTCCAATTATTATTGGTCTAATTGGCATGGGGCCTTATCCCTTTCCTTGATTGCCGCTTTGAGTTTGGAATCCAAGCTTGCGGTCTCCCACCTCAGATGTTTAGCTTCGTCCTCGGTGGCATCCATTTTTCTCTTTGCAATGGCGGAGGCATTGCGGAGGGAATCATTAGTCGGTGGCTTCGGCCGCGGCCTGTTTCAGCGTTTGGTTTTCTTTTTTCTTTCTGGCCAGTTCGGCCTCCCGCTCCGTAATATGAGATTGGAGCCTTTGCACTTGACCCCCCTCGAACAGTAGGCTTGTCAGTAGGTCTTTGTTCCGAGCCATGACCGGCGTAAACACACACGTATAACGCAAGCGTACGTATCGTTCAAGTAGTATAAAAAGTATCGATCCCACGAGGACTTAATACCTAAACTATTAATTTTATAAGGTCAAATGATTACTAGTATCTAACGGGTTGTTTGATTGATTTGAAATGGCGACGATTCTAAATTTAAAGACAAGTAAATAAAATTGTTCGAAAGTAAGTTTTAGAAAATTCAATATTAAAAACTATCTAGGGTTGTGAATCTTTTCAATATTATTTAAAGATGAAGTGGTTATCCTATAGCTGGGTAATATATTGATTTATTAACCTGGAACACTAAATTATGTGAATACCTCTGTCGATGGTTAGACACAAATACCCAGTTTAACCCAATTGAACCATATGTCTATGTCAACCAAATTATCTGGATTCATTAAGTTTAAGTTCCAATTATGGCTACCCCCGCCCGACAGGTATATGTCTATCCTGTAAGGAAATCTATTAAAGGGTTATCTATCCTCAAGGAAGATCGTGGGCTATTGAGTCTAAGTCTTAAACTTAAAATCCCTATGTCTAGTTCATTTTAAGTTTACCTAATCAATTTTATTAATGGCCAGTTAATAAAAAGCATTAAGATTAAGACTCAATAAATAAATCTTTATATTACCCAAACTATAATCTAACCCTTATAACCAGTGATATTGAAATTCATCACAACCCTAGATAACTAACTTAGTTATGACACATGGCTAGGGCTAGTAAAAACTTAAAAGTAAAAGCCATAAAGTAAAAATGCGAAATAGTAAATGCGGTAAAGTAAATACTGAAAAGTAAATAACAATAAAATAAAATGCTAAGGTAAAAGGAATTACTTTTACTATTTACTATTTTAAATATCTCCCATAAAATGATATATAAACTTGTGATAATATTACCAACCAGCCATATAGGCGGTAACCTGATTAATTCAAATTAAGTCCGACCAGCCATAAAGGCGGTATGATTTGTCCATGAACCTGCCATATAGGCGGTAAGAAAATTTAATTATCAACCAGCCATATAGGCGGTATCCTTGATTAGTCAGGTTTAAACCAATTTAAATTTAATAACCAACCGACCAATATGGCGGTATCCTTATTAAGTCAAATTTTTAAGTGTAAATATATATATTTAAGGGAGATTAATCTAAATAGTAACAGTAAAAGAATTACCTTTCACCTTAGCAAGGAGAAGTTACCTCATCATGGTTGAATAGTAAAACTGAAACAGTAAAAACAAGATAAATTACTATTACTATTA
Organism: Zanthoxylum bungeanum; assembly: GCA_019454045.1. Classification (NCBI taxonomy): domain Eukaryota; kingdom Viridiplantae; phylum Streptophyta; class Magnoliopsida; order Sapindales; family Rutaceae; genus Zanthoxylum; species Zanthoxylum bungeanum. The sequence goes on along the minus strand of SKCR01029647.1, from coordinate 2,488 downwards.
CAAAAAGTAATTACTATTACAGAATGTAATTAAAAATTAATTACAAAACTTAAATTAAAAGAAATTAGAGAGAGAAACTCCCCATTTACATCAAAGAAATGAGAGAGAATGGTGCAACTAAAACTGAAATCTCGAGCTCAATTTATAGACAATTTTTGGGTCAGCGTCGCGACGCTGAAAATGCACTAGCGTCGCGACGCTAGCAACAGTTTCTGGAGTCCACGCGTACGTTGACCACGCGGCTGTCGGCACAATAATTGGTGACATGTGTCACGCTCTTGTTGGCTACCGATGCGGTCCAATGAAATCGTGCCACGTGTAATCTTGTGATTGGGTGTAAATTGGTCTAATAGAATGGTGACACGTGGCACGCGGTTTGGGTGGTCCAATAAGGTATGATACGTGGCAGACGGCGCATGTTAGCAAGGGCGGCGGATGTTAGCAAGATCCGGCGCACGTTAGCAAGTCCAACCTATCCGATTTGACACGTGGCAGACGGCGCATGTTAGCACATTCGGCGCATCCTGGGCGTCGCGCGCGGGAGTATTGGCGTCGCGACGCGCTAAAGACCAAAATATCCCTGTTGACGCATTTTTGTCCGTTTTTGCCCCAAATTGCCTCCAGTGCTTTCCAAACTTTATTTATCTGCAAAATAACAACAAAACACATCAAAACGTTCATAAAACTCGAGAAACAATACAAAACATTAGGCTAAATGAGTGGGAATAAGTGATGTAATTACCACTCATCACACCCCCAAACCTAACATTTTGCTAGTCCTCGAGCAAAACATAAAATAAAATAACATAAAGAAATAAAATTAACTAAGCCACTTTCGTAGGGATCACGATTGCATTTAGCGTATGCAACAAGCCTTTAAACCCATAGGTGTCCCTAGTGGACGAGTTGTAGTCTCGTGAGGGCTTACAGCAATGATACCCACAAACATTTTTACAAAAGTAAAAAGTTAGTTAAAACTAATGCACACAAAAGCAAAAAAAAAAAGAAAAGAGAATAAAGATTGTTAGTGACTAATCAGGTGAAACTTCTACTCCAAGTTATTAGTTGTTTTGTTTATTTCTAATTTACCAAATAAGTAAATTCTCCGATTATATTTACCATTCTCCATATACACAGCCAACAAAATATTAATCAATTCATTTTTGCCCACAACATTCATAAGTGTAGTTGATAATAGAGTAATATTTTTGTCCTAAAGTTCTATCAGATTTCACACCTTTTTGTAGCAATGGAATAATTTTTCTGATTTTTCTGATTTTTTCTTTGATTTTTTTTTTTATTTATATACAATACCTTCCATCTATGTAGCGAGTGTTGGGTCGGTGGCTCCCAAACCAGTTGGCTTTAGGGCACCGGGTGTTAAGACACCCCTACGGACTTAATTACCCAGACTTCAGATATAAATATATTTTTTTGCAGCATCTTCGATCCATGTAACGAGCTTTGGGCCAGTGACTCCCAAACCAGTTGGTTTTAGGGCACTAGGTGTTAAAACACCCTTACAGACTTAATAACTCGGATCTCTGGCCTTTTTTTTTTTTTTTTTACTCCATCACTTTTTGAGATGCTTCATCCAATTAAACTAGAGCACTAAATATTACAAACTTTTCAATTTTAGCTCATGTCCGTATGTTACTATGCATGTTGATAATATCTGCCAACTGAGCATATGAAGGTCCATTTTAGTCAGTGTTAAGGAGAATTTAAAAATTAAATAATTTAAAATGAAATAAACAAACATTAACTTGTTTCGAAATAAATGGTTTGAGATACGTATCAGGAGTGAGAACTCCTTACTCAGCTATCTCTCACCAATTTCACATTTTTAGTCAAAACACAAAAACGCTTTTTGAAAATTTTTCAATTTTTTTGTATTTTTCGAAAAATTTTGGACTAAAAATAAAAACAACACACAAACTAGAAACAAGGTACTGATCAACTAATTCCCTCCCCCAAACCTAAATGAGACATTGTCCCCAATGTCTTAAACAGTAAAAGGAGAGTTAAGAAGGCCGTACCTGGTTAGCTGAAATTCTACACGAAATTAAAGGTTAAGATCCAGATTAATCCTACGCCTCTTACCACGATCGTCCTCAGACCAATTTATCTTTGAAAGAATAGGGTCAACTCGTGGTTCATAGGCTATGAGTTGGTCTATTAGATCCGGAGCAGTTCTGGCAGTAAAGAGGAGTTCTTTTAAAGGTTTCGACACGAACCCATTTCTCCGAGCATCATCAAGAAACACACAAAGAAAATCATAAAATCCATCAACGTTGAGCAGTCCAATTGGTTTCTGGTGTATGTTCAGGTTCGCCCAAGATAACACAATAAAAATTTCCTCCAATGTACCCAAGCCACCTGGCAAAGCAATAAAAGCATCAGCGCGGTTAATCATTTCCACTAGTCGTTCAAACATACCTGGCACAATCAGTTCCTCTCTGTTTGATGGCTCAATAAGATTTGCCTC